>VUQS01074729.1:0-19307 GCA_015108495.1 Heterochromis multidens | reverse complement strand
GTGTATATATATATATATATATATATATATATATCTATATATATATATATATATATATATATATATATATATATATATATATATATATATTTATATATGTTTGTGTGTGTGTGTGTATGTATGTATGTATGTATGTGTATATATATGTGTGTATATATAGTATGACATCTGGCAGATTACAATATTTTTATAATTTCTATTATTTCTTTATCATGTTACTACTGTAACAAAAGAATTTCCCAAATGTGAGATAAATAAAATATTTCTTCTCATTATCATAAAACAAGCTTTAGCTTCCATTTGTCCTTTACATGATTGATGCCAAACCTCTGACCTGCATTTGTTTATTTTTCAAGTTATTTTTCAAGTTATTTTTCAAGTTAGATATATTAAAGTTTCAGACAGCCTCCCAGCATCAGTAGTGTGCCCCACGTTATCCTAAACAAACATACTCTTTGCCCATGTTTAGTCTTTTGGTAAATGATCACTCACTGGTGAAAGCAGTTCATGGATGTGCAGCGTGCCGTATATTTCTGCAGGATGTGACATATTCATGAAGGCCTGTAGTCAGTGGAGTGATGGATGATGGCACAGAAAAGCAGCATCAATCACCTTTGGTCAAAGAGAAAAAGAACTCATCCCAGCTTCATATTTGTATCATTATGCAAACTGATGTCTGGTTAACATGTCACCCAGTCAAACATCTACAACTGTGTAACGAATACAGTTGGTTCACCATTAGAAAAACAGACACATGCACTGTTACAATTGTTTGTCTTTCTTCTTGATGCATCCATTCATTCATTCATCCATTCATTTTGATATGGTTGCAAACGTTGCACGTTCCTTCCTTAGAGCCTGGTAAGGTCACACCTGACATGAGTGCATATGTTTGTGATCTTCACCAGAAATATGATTTAAAAATATCATTTCTGCATATTCAGCTGATGTATTGAACTGGAATGATTGCAAGGGCTTGAAAAGAAAATAAGGAGACTCTTCCAGGGTTTTATATAAGGTTTTATTCTGTCCTTTATCTAATGATTGCTTGCTGTCTCGCTGTGCTTCCCAGTGCAATTTGTGCCTTCAGCTAAGCCCTCTGAAATCTCAGAGTGAAATCAGCAGTGTGAAGGGGGGGCTCAAGATGAAAGTTGGAGCTGAACTTCAGACAGGTGTACTGAATCAATAAATGTTTGAAGTTGAAAGGACTGTTGGGGAATCCCCCTTTGTTCAAGCCATAAAGTGAGCTTGTGGGAAGGGTCATAAAGATGATTTTGTGTTAGTGGATAGGTTTTCTTTAATTACTCTGTGTCAGCTAAATTTTTCATATAATCCAGTCCTTTTCCCACATGCTTTCAATGTACAAACAGATCTGTAACATACTCTGACTTATCTAAGGTCTCAGACTGATATCTCATCAATAAGTGTGTGCAAGTAATGTGTCATAGACTTCCCATGATCTTTTGATCCTGAGAGCATTTTAAAAAATACGCATCGCTTCACAGCCAAATTCCTTGATGAGGGATAGATTATCTGCATGATTTACAAAACCATTATGAAAATGCTTTTATGTGTGGCTTGAGTGGTAAATTGAAAAAAAAAGAGAAAATCACCAGCTTTTGTAAAGTGATTCCATATGGCAAGAGAACTCAGTTAAATATATTTAAAAAATCCCACAAAATAATTTTTTTTTGTTTTGTGACATTGCAATTTGAATGTTTATGTGTTAAATTGTGTATGTGTGTAGGTGTGTGTGTGTGTCTGTGTGTGTATGTGTTCTTTTTTAATTATTCACTTGTGATCTACATATGGTCTGTACTTGAACTGAAAGATTTATTAGCACTGTTAAGCAAGACAGAGTATCGGAGACACTTATTATTAATCTCTGGCTCTCCTCGACAGTGTGTCTTGTGTTCTGTCTCCCTCCCCTCACCCCCAACCGGTCATGGCAGATGGCTGCCCCTCCCTGAGCCTGTTTCTGCTGGAGGTTCCTTCCTGTTAAAAAGGAGTTTTTCCTTCCCACTGTCACCAAGTGCTTGCTCATAGGGGATCATCTGATTGTTGGGGTTTTCTCTATGTTACTGTAGGGTCTTTACCTTACAATATAAAGCGCCTTGAGGTGACTGTTGTTGTGATTTAATGCTATTGAATTGAATTGAACTGATCTCTGATACTCAACAAAAGAGGTATTTGACTTTTGATTAGAACAAATAGAAAATCAATTTCAATAAGACTAAATTCTGCTAATTTCCCCTCTGATCTGTCCAGTGTGGATCAAGATATTGTCACGTTAGAAATGATCTGTGGGTGGGATGTGACTGTTCTCATTGCATGTGTAATCAAAGGCAACAGCTTATATTTAGAGGTCCTGTAAGCAACCCTACAGCCCCTTTAAATACACAGTAAGTCAGTATATTGCAAAGAATCTCAAAAAGGCTGGAATAATTGCAATCAGTTCAAAGTGGCTTTTTGTCTGAGAAAGAGAGAAAACAAATCAGGCAGTTCTGTCATGGTGATTGAAAAAGTCTCAAAAATTTGCTCTCTTCCCTACTCTGTAATTTCTCTCTAATCTCTTTTAATGCAAAACACTTTTCTACCAGTTTATTGATTTTCCAGCTCTGTTTTCTGACAGTGGGATTTCAAGCTCTAGGATCGCAGTGTGAGTAAAAGGTAGAAGTTGTATATTGGGTGCGCAAAAATCCAACAACATCAGAGTGTTGCAAACGTTCACATATAAACTCGTGTCAGATGTCAGGGTGTAAATCCACTGCTATTGTTTCTGCTTGCTGGTCAGCAGGACTTCATAAAGTGGATGTTAGGAACATTTAGCACATCTTGCTTCCTTTCTTATGAGATCATGGGCTGATACTGGTGGGGCCCCATCTCCTGTCTCATGCTTTGGGACTTGCTTGTGACGGGAAACCAAGGGAGATGAAATGCTTAAGCTGCACTGATGGTGGCCACATGCGAGTAAGAACAGCTGTACTTTAACCACAAATTGATCGGTGCAACAAATATAGACGAAAAGTTCACCAATCAGATTCATTAACTGATTTGGTGGCTCATTTCAAACACATACAGAAAAGCATTAACATTTATTTAAAATATCTAAAAACATATTGTAATTTTTTTTAAAAATTTGGGATAAGGTGGAATAGGAGATTCACATCATGAATGTGCATCTGACAAATCTGCAGCAACTGTGTGATGCTATCATGTCAATATGGATCAAAATCTCAGAGGAATGTTTCCAGCACTTTGTTCAATCTCTGCCACAAAGAACTGGTTCAGTTCTGAGGGTCCAACTCAGTACTAGCAAGGTGTAGATAATAAAGTGTCCAGTGAGTTTATACCAGTAACATGATGATGATTATGATGATGATGATGATAATGGAATTAAACTAGTTTCCTTATAATTCACCATGATCCCAAACAACAGATGTTCTTTATGAGTTTGCGATAGCTGTGACATGAGGAATCAGTGACAGTTTGTAAAAAAATATACCAGAAAAGCACAGCAGCTGCTGAAGCATCATAAACTGTGTCAGTTTTACAGTAAAATTTCAGTGTTGTAAAGATTAATGTACACTTATGCACATTTGTTCAAACATTCCACATGTAGTGATTTTTCAGAGCAGGTGAGCACCACCAGCTAAGGCTAACAAATGTGTTTTCTGACCTTTGAGCGAAACCTCTGTTTTTAAACTTAATCTGTAATTAAAATCAGTATTCTAGCGAAATCTTTGTACAACACTGGTTTTGTCATTTACCCTAATATCCAACTACGTCAAAATTTTCTTTGTATGAGAGAGAATAGCATCTTTTGGTGTAAGCATACCTAACTGCTGATTCCATTATGTGACCTTGCAATGAAGCAAATCTGGTTCCTGTTAGTGGTGTGTCCTCCGCTGCACAGTGCAGATGTGCAGTGAAGCCTTTAAGGAACTCTGACACCCCACGCCCTGCCCTACTTCCATCTACTTAGACAAAAAAAACGTATTTTTCGGGAAAACAACAACATATTGCATTTACAATATGACTTTATCTAATGGCAATTCTATTGCCAGCACTCCACCCCTGTTCTGTTTTATTAGACTATTTGACCAGTAGAAAAGACAAGAGGTTGCATGAAAATGGGCATAGAGGTCGGTAACAATGCTGTGAGTGTATTTCTGAGAGTAAAAAATTCACCTGCAGAAGGAGAAACATGATACTTTGGGTTAGGGAAAAGTGAAAAGGGAGATGTTGACCTCATGGTGTCCCCTATTTGGAACAACTCTGAGTCAAAGCATTAGTCAGTCTGAGTTCTGGTAACTCTAAGAACTCTTGACCTTATCTGTGGTTTATTTGACAGATCACCAGGAGTAGGTTATCCTCAAGATTGTGTACAGTCCTTCTGTCCAACCTGTACAGCTGCAATTACAGTACTACGTGTCAAAAATACTTGTTCCCACCCATTTAAAAAAAAAAAAATTACTATCCTTTATATTCAGTCAATGTCCGAACCTGCCCCCCTGTTAATCAGCTGTGTGCTTTTCTACTACTGCATAATATTTCTTACATTGACATTTTTTTTTCTTCAAGTCCTGAATTTAAGCTCCTTAGCCCCAAGATCAATTGTCTTTGTTTTGAAACTGATTGGAAATTATGGATATGCAACACATGCTGAACAGGGTTCTTTCCTACTTTCTTTGTGCTAAACAGTTGAATAGTTCTTCTTAAGAGGTCATTACTCTGCCCAGACTATAAGGAAATACTTAACATTTTTCAAGTTGAAAAGGTAATGATCTCTAAATCAATTTCTCTGAATCTCAGTCAAAGAATGTGCTGTTTTTGGTATTCCAACATTTTGGTGCATAACATCAGTTGCCCATATAAGGTCACATCTGCTCTTTTTGCACTTGATACACAGATAGATGTATTGCTGTATAGTTTTATAGCTATAAAACTATACAGCAATACACAGATAGATGTATTGCTGTATAGTTTTATAGCTATAAAACTATACAGCGATACATTATGGTCTTATCAGCATCTATAGCTGCTGATAAGACCATAAAAGCATAAAAGAGAAAAACTGCAGCTTTCATGCTGAGATTACATTGCAGCTTCAAGACTGCAGCTGCCTCATGGTGATGAAGCCAAACATGTCAGTGTGAATTCTCTTTTTCATCTGTAAAAGGGGTGACGGGGGGAAAAGGTGCCCCTTGAAAACTGAACATTATAAAACACGCTTGTAAAGTTTTTTTCTTTTTACCATACCTCAGTACACTTTCTTTACATTTACTTCGCTCAAAGGAAGTGTAAAACCTGTCATTTTAATAAGTAGCTTTTGTAAGCCCTGGGCGAAGACCTGTTTTAAAGTAGTAGTCTTCTCTGTTTAAATAGATATAACACAGTGGGAAGGGTGTCACAGAGGTCTTGGTTTGATTTCTACTACAAACCCTGCATGCCTCAAGAGAAGATACAACTGGTTTTAAAAAAAATCCACGCAGCATAAGAATACTTCTCCAGATTTTTGTTTAAATACAATACAAAGTAATTCAGGAGTGTCGAGATTAGAGCAGATAATATTTTCTAGTATTACTGAATATTCTCAAGGTGAATTTTGTTAAAATCCTCTATAATTTGATGCATACATGCAGTAGCTACTGCAGAAAAATTCTGCACTTTGTCAGAATTCTCATGTATTGCACAGTGTAGAAATTCTGTTATTTCTGTTATTTCTCTGCCATGTATGAGGTCAATGAGGAGTGTTGAAACAGCAGACACTATATCAGTCCCTGGAAAGGCAGTCATATTTGACCTGCATCCAGAAATCACAGCAAGTCATTATTCTGATCTCTGCGCAGACAGAGAGCAGACCGAGCTGTGTGGACAGTTTGTAAATCAGTGTATTGGTGATTCAGAATGGGTAATTCAGGGTAACTTTATGGGATACTGCAGTCTTGCACTGAGTGAGTTCAAAAGAAAAAAATGTGGTGCACAGTACGATGTACTGAGAAAGTGTTACAAGGGGCTAGACGAGGTTAAGATAAGTGTAGTATAGTTAATTAAGAAATAACTCCCAAATACAGTCTAGCTGCATCACAGCAACTCAAAAACCTATAAAACTTATCTCTGCACATCACCTTTTTGCACAACTGTACAAACTTTGTGCATTACAGTTCTTATGCAGTGAAACTGTATCTGCAATGGTACAACTAGGAGTTTCATTTAATGTCATCAGTCCGATGAGACAACTACAAAACAGACACCCCCTTTGAATTTGGATTTGGCGTTTGACTGCATTCCTCCCCAGGTACTTCTCTTGGAGTTGTTAACTGAGCCTTCTCCAGGCAAATCAGCACGACACTGCACAGCAGAAATGAGGTAATCTTGGTAAATGGTGACAAATTGAAATCATAAACCCACAGTTTCATATCACTCAAGAAAAAGAAAAGACAAAAGCCTTACAAATTCTGACTGGTTGTCATTGTCACACTCTTTTGCATATCACGAACTTCACTGTGATTTCAAAAGTGGCTGTAAAAGCATGTATAATCTGTTTAAAGATTAATTAAAGGACTGTTCTAGATGCCCAGCCCTCCACCCATCTCCAATATTAGCAAGAAATGACTGAGATCATGTTTTTATCAACACCTAGATGAAACTCAAGCAGTCAGCTCCTTACAATTCTGTTTGTTAAGTGACCTGGGTCAAATGAGGTCTGATGGGTTTATGGGGGCTTTGAGACTTCTGGAAAATGGTAATAATTGGATTTAGACTGTGACTGCTCTCCTGAGGTGTGAAGCAGAAGCTATGAAAAACCTGGAACAAAGCTGAAAACAGGTCATTATGTTGAGATCATCCTAATTCTTATTATTGGAGCAGTAATACTGATGAGATTATTAACTCATACAGTCTGCATATTTTATTTTTATTTTATTTTATTTAAATTTTTGGCCAGAATTCCTGGCTTGAAATGGACTGCATTTATTAGTTGCATTTAATACAGTGAAAGTATTGACAGCGCTTCACTTGTTCCACATTTTGTCATGTTACAGCCTTATTCCAAAATGGATTAAATTCAAAATAAAAAACAAAAATATAACATGTACATAAGTATTCACAGCCTTTGCCATGACACTCAAAATTGAGCTCAGATGTTTCCACTGATCATCTGTCAGATGTTTCTACAACTTGATTGGAGTCCACCTGTGGTAAATTCAGCTGATTGTACATGATTTGGAAAGTCACACACCTGTCTATATAAGGTCCCATAGTTGACAGTGCAGGTCAGAGTACAAACCAAGCCATGAAGTCCAAGGAATTGTCTGTAGACCTCTGAGACAGGATTGTATTGAGGCACAGATCTGGGGAAGGTTGCAAAAAATTTCGGAAGCACTGAAAGTCCCAATGAGCACAGTGGCCCCCATCATCCGTAAATAGAAAAAGTTTGAAACCACCAGGACTCTTCCTAGAGCTGGCCGCCCGGCCAATCTGAGCGATCGGGGTAGAAGGGCCTTAGTCAGGGAGGTGACCAAGAACCTGATGGTCACTCTGACAGAGCTCCAGTGTTGCTCTGTGGAGAGAGGAGAATCTTCCTGAAGGACAACCATATCTACAGCACTCCACCAATCAGACCTGGTGGCCAGACGGAAGCCTCTCCTCAGTAAAAGGTACATGACAGCCCGCCTGGAGGACTCTCAGACCATGAGAAACAAAATTCTCTGGTCTGATCTGACAAAGATTGAACTCTTTGGCCTGAATGACAAGCATCATGTCTGGAGGAAACCAGGCACCGCTCATCACCTGGCCAATACCATCCCTACAGTGAGGCATGGTGCTGTGGGGATGTTTTTTGGCAGCAGGAACTGGGAGACTAGTCAAGGTCGAGGGAAAGATAAATGCAGCAATGTACCGAAACATCTTTGATGATAACCTGCTCCAGAGCGCTCTGGACCTCAGACTGGAGCGAAGGTTCATCTTCCAACAGGACAACAACCCTAAGCACACAGCCAAGATAACAAAGGAGTGGCATCGGGACCAGTCTGTGAATGTTCGTGAGTGGCCCATCCAGACTTGAACCCAATTGAACATTTTCTGGGACGATCTGAAAAGCTGTGCACCAATGCTCATAATCCAACCTGATGGACCTGGAGAGGTTTGCAAACAAGAATGGGAGAAACTGCCCAACAAATAAGTGTGCCAAGCTTCATCTTAGCATCATACTCAAAAAGACTTGAGGGTGTAATTGTTGCCAAAGATGCTTCAACAAAGTATTGAGCAAAGGCTGTGAATACTTATGTACATGTCAGATTTTTGTTTTTTATTTTTCCATCTTGGAATAAGGCTGTAACATGAAAATATGTAGAACTTTGTATTTAATGGTTTTATAAATCTTTTACTTTCCACTTCTTCTCCTAGCCGCCTTACAACCTTATTACAATCTAGAGAGTCAATCCTCTTGAAAAGCGAACCCAAAGGCTCTTATAAGACCCACCCCTCTCTGTTCTATTCTGCTCTGATCTATTCTTTTCTTATCCCTGTGTATTTCTATCCCCATCCCTCGCTCCCATTCTGTGTCTGTGTGTTATAATGGCAAGCTACACCAATACAAATGGAAACTGCACTGCTCGATGGTGACAGCTTTATTGAAAGCACACCAGCTCCTGCATCTTGGCCTTGTTGGCATCTTCACAAGAGAAACAGTGATGACAGACTAGCGACCAAGAAAGTTAGTTCAGATATTTTGAGATGAGTTCCTCTTTTTTTCCAGTGCATTCTTGTATCACCAGTGGCTGCTGTTGCATCCCAATAATTGTTAGTGAATTTGTCTTTTACAGATATATAGCCATAGGTAATGTTTCTCATGTGAGACTTGATTTTGTGTGTGTGTGTGTGTGTGTGTGTGTGTGTGTGTGTGTGTGTGCTCCAAATGAGGTGTCAATCAGTGAAAATCAACAAGTTCATCAAAAGTCAACACTACATTTCATGTGCTGATTCAGGTGCATTACATTCATTCCATTTCTGGATCAAGTTGAGAGGTGGGAACCAGATCAGAGCAGCTTCCACCTTTGGTGAGGAGGTGGAACAAGTGAATAGCGAATAGCAGGGCTTTATGTTTGTGGGTGGTCTGATGAAGGGATGTGTTTTGTCTCCTTTCAATTTTTAGGACAAATTGAAAGAGCACAACATGTGTAAAATATTATTGTAAAATATTCCACAAGCTAAAGGTAGTCTCTGCACACACCTACATAAAGAAGAAAATTTACAATTTTGGTTATCTAAATATCAGATTTTCACATTTTCAGTCCTGTGAGAATCTGGAAAAAGTAAAGGAGAGCCTTTCAGTCAGAGCTGTCACTGTGTCTGTGACGCATAGACACACCAGTAGGCTCATGATGTTCAGGACCAGGCTCAGAGTAGACACTTATTTTATATCCATAAAGTTTGTGTTTGATCTGCTTACCTAACAAATATTTAACCGTATACTTTTTTTTTAAAGATCAAGAGGTCAGGGCTTCCAGATTGATTTCTACAGCACCTTCATTTGTGTGTGAAGCAGCAAGCCCAGTACCTTCACATGAAAACGGGTATTTCTGCAGCATGTAAGTACATAAAGGCATCAGTGGTCATACGGATTACATGTTTCTCCTGTTTCTTTGTTTTCACTTTGTATTTGTGTGTGTGTGTGTGCGTGTGTGTGTGTCTGTGTGTGTCTGTGTGTTGGTGGTATGTATATTTTTCCTTAACAGACTAACAAACAGCAGAAGACATTTTGGTGATGATTTAGAGAGGCAAAAACAAAATGGTCTTCTCTGCTACATGAATATGATGTCATGGTAGAAGCAGCAGACAGAGTTGGGCCAGTGGAAGTCTTCACTGATAAGGTTACCCGTTGATGGTATGCTTTACGTTAGTTTTGTTTTAGTTAAGTGTCTCATCAGTGAACAGTGTCCTGTGAATAGCAAGTAAAAGTGTCCTGTGTTCTTTTAATTTAAGGCCCAGTTGAATTCTCTCCAGAAAGAAGGTCTTTGATAAGGTGGTGGCTGTAAGGATTGAGGAAGAGGATGGGCATGAAAGAAATAAGGCAACACTGGACATCTCACAGGCAAACAGAGATGAGTTTGCAGAATGTGAAGGACAGTACAAACTGAAAGAGGATGGTTCAACTCATCCTAGCATAATTCCTTAAGTAGCTAGGCCCTGTCTTAAGAGCTTTTAAATCAAGCCAAAATATTCTTCAGGTTCATTGAAGTTTGAAAAACTTGTAGCCAATTTATCGTCTTTTTTTGATTGCCTATTAGGAAGCCATTGAGGTATACTCAGGCCTGTTGAAAATGAAAAAGGAATGATTTCTTTATCTTACTGTTATGAAAAACCTCCAGTTTTAACTGTTCTTCAGGCGATAAAAACCTGACTTTCTCTAGCTGCTTGACGATGCAGATGATGGAGGGATGTATGACAGCACTTCAGAACACAGTTCAGGTGATGAGAATATGCAACTGCATGACACCAGAAGAGGTGTGGATCTAATAACATTCTCTAAATGTTGCCCCTATTTAATGTGATAGTAACTTTGATTTACATTTTCTGTTTGGGACCTTGGGGATGATGCCCATCAGCATGACTGTTCTCTTCTGCCAAGACTTCTGCTGTGACCCCATCAGCTGTCTACCCCCCTCCACACCTGAGAATGACAACTGACTGTTATGTTGAGCTTAAAATTCGCTGCACTTCTTGTCAAACATAGTAACTTCCTGCTCACAGTCCTCCAGCTCCATGTCAAGTGTGTGCACTGTTTGTACTCAGTCCTGGAGCTGTCACTAAGAAACAAATACAGTAGGGGAAATAATTATTTGATCCCCTACTGAATTTGTAAGTTTACTCACTTACAAAGAAATGAATTTTTATGGAATTAGTCTCTAATTTTTATGGTAGTTTAATTTTAATGAAGAGAGATGGAATATCAGGCAAAAAATCCAGAAAAAACACATTACAGAAAAGTTATAAATCGATTTGCATGTCATTGAGTGAAATAAGTATTTGATTCCCAAACAAAACATAACTTAGTACTTGTTGGAGAAACCCTTGTTGGCAAGCACAGCAGTAAGACGTTTCTTGTAGTTGGTCACCAGGTTTGCACACATCTCAGGGAGGATTTTGGCCCACTCCTCTTTACAGAAACTCTCTAAATCCTTTAGATTTCTTGGCTGCTGCTCGGGAACTCAAAGCTTCAGCTCCTTCCACATATTTTCTAGAGAACTGAGGTGTTGCTACAATGTGAACAGCTGGCATACATTCTCTTTATGTCATTAAACCTGTATGGTTAAAACTGTGGAGATATTATTTTTCCTCAGTCATAATGTAAATGTCTACTGTACTGTAACTGCAATAAAGCCATTTTTCATGTCATGTGTGGTGACACATAATCAACTGGGATTTTATACCTCTGCTAATGCAGTCAAGTTCATAATTCAAGAAAAAAACTTTGAATTCTGCTCTGTTATTATAGTTACAGTTATGTGCCAGTTATAGTTATGTGCCTTAGTATAATAAACTTGATTTATATGTATTTACTTGGTGTGTGAATTTACATGCTACATAAACCCTCTAAAATGACCACTCTAACCCTAACCCTAATCGGCTGTGATCTTTGATCTCTACTAATGCAGTCAAGTTCATTACTAAGGGAAAAATTCTGAAATAGTTCAATTTCTGCTCTGTTTTTACAGGTAGACACATGCCCTACTGTATTAGGCCTGCTTTTGATGAACTTCCATGCCAAATGTACCCTTTGAAATTATCGCTCTGACACCTAACCAGCTTTCATTTTCAACCTCTGCTTATGGTGTTAAGTTTATAATTCAAGAACAAAAAACTGAAATGCTTCAAATTCTGCTCTGTTATTAAGTCCATATATGTTCTACTGTAATAAACCTGATTCTGATGTCATTACCTACTGTATGAACTTCTTGGAACTACTGGTCCTAAGTTTGAAAAACACAATATTTCCATTAGGCTTAAAGTTAGGGTAGGCTTCACACATCACACATCAGCATGTGTGATGTGTGAAGCCTACCCTGCCAAACATGCTTCATGTTTTTTAGCCACTGTTTAAACTGATTATATCATGTGAGACTAACACATCAGATCCTCTGGCTGTGCAGTTGGTGAAGACCAACTGACTTCAAAAATTAGTGACTCCTTGTTGTCTTGAGTTTATTCCTGCACTGGTGATCAGTTATGTGCAGGCCCTGCTTTAACATTTATCACACCATTTATTTTGATACAAAACAGTGCTATAAAAATCACACAGTAAACTCAACTATTTATCAATAGTTGTATGGTTACATTGCCATAGCTTAAACTATATTATGATATGAAGACAAATATCTAACCAAAATAGTAAAATTTTTTATGTATTCTGAGTGTGTTTGAATCTGAGTTTGTCTATCCAGTCATATGTATGTAAAATGCACATTTTCAGTAGTTTCCCAAGCAGAGGGTCAGGTCTTTCCACTGGAAGATCATATTCTTGTCAAAGAGGCCATGTTTTTTTCTTTTTTTTAATTGCCGTACAAAAACAACAAATCATAATTTATAAATTTAGTGATATGTTGTTTAAATATGGTTCTGTAATTTGACATTAAATTGTCACCTGACAACCTGTAATAAGGTATCATGTTTAAAATACAACTGCTTTTGAAGTTGCCAGTCAGATCACTCTTCTTTTTATGAAAAAGATCTAAAAAAGGAAAATATTGTATAGTTCTCACAAATGCATTGAATTCCAGCTTAGGGTAGTATGAAAAGGTGTCCAAAACACAAGATAAGAAATACTTTATTTATCCCAAAAGTTGAGAAACTCCTGTGTTACAGCAGCCAATTAAATAGAAAACACAAGTAAAGAGCTCAATAAATCAAAACCTAATATGACATAATAAGAAGCTTAATTATAAAATGAATGTAGGTATTGTGGTATAAGGTGGTATAAAGTATCTCTCGTGTAAGCAAAGTTGGAACAGATATTAGAGAAATTGTTCAGCTGCATATCCAGTAAGAGGTGCAAAAGTAGGGTGCATTTGGATGAGTTATGCATCAGCTGACCGAGAAATCCAAAAGTGTGTTGACTCAAACAGCAACAGCAATGACAAATTCCATTGGTGATGCAAAACCTGTGCAAAATAGATTAACTTGTAATTACTTTTTTTTTCAGCAGTACATACATGTAGTGTGTTTGTAATTCAACTTAACAGGTTTATCATGATGAAGACAGTCTGTGATGGGTCGAATGAACAGACTCACCAGTAATGATTATAGTCCAAGTTTTTATAAAATGGTAACAAAATCTGAGGGTTTGTTGCTTTTAGAAGCATTTCTTTTGAGATTATTGCATAACAGCAGCTTTCCATATAAGTTTCTCCAAAGCCAGAGAGTAACACCCAACTATGCACAAGAAATCAGTAATTACTTCTAATAAATTATCCCTGAACTAGAGAAAGGATCACTCAGGAACTAACAGCAAATGGCAGTGACAGCTCACTCCAGAAAGGTGATCTGTCATTTATAAGCCACAGTAAAAAAAATTGTCTGATCCATTTACTACAGAGTCTAATTATCAAAGTAACTATCAAAATATAGCTGTCAAGTTAAGAAAAATTAAACCTGAGGCATTATATACCACTACTGACTAATCTATAGAAATGTTGCACATTGTCGCTCATTTCATCAATGTTATGAGAATGTCTGAATGTGTTTTTAAAAAAATATTTATCATAAATCCCAATTCCTTTGATCATCCCCCTGTGAATGTGATGTTGCATTCTCCGTTAGCATTTCTTTCACGTGTCACATTCAGCGTACGTTGCCTGTATTTAACTTAACGATTACCAAAATTTGTATCTGTGATGGAATTTGTTTGACTCACCACAAGAATTCAAGAATTTGAAAAGGGTGTTTTTTTTTGCTAGTAACTATAATAAATACTAAACAAATGACATGGGTAAATTTATGGGCATCGCTATATAATTTTATGATATTATTTACAAATGATATTTATAATAAAATAATCTTTTATTTATATATTTTTTCTACACTAACACCTTAATAACATATAGTATCAAGCTAAAACCATTGATAATAACAGGATCTATGGTAAAATTATCATATTTGAATGCATGAGTTTTAGCTTACAGTAGCTAACACTTACAGCTTAGTATTTGCTTCAGTGATTGAACAGATTCTTCCACCCCATTCAATCTGTTGATTAAAGTAGTTATAAATCCTTAATGTCAGTGTTAGCTAGCTATTGCTAACAATGTGCCAATGTCAACTTACACTTCTACAGCAGTGCTATAGAAAGAACCATGGATATCAGTATTTACACCTAATTTACACCTTATATACTTTAAATTCAGGGGATTAGCTATAAGCTTTAAATTGCATTTTAAAATGATTTTGAAAATGTGTTTTTAATTCTGAAATCAGTGTTTTTTTTATTGAGATTTTATTTCTCTAAATCCCTTTTCCATTTGAAGTATTTATCAATGGATTAACAGTTCATTTAGAAATATTTATTTATGATTCATCTTTGTATTGTCCATTACATTATGAAATAATGAATGTCTAAAATTAGAAATTAAAAAGTAATGGGTAAATGAATTTACTAATGATTATTTTATTGCACAATTCATTATTAAATCATGAAATGCTTTATTTCAATGTGCATAGCTCTCCTGGTTCTCTATAAAGAACAGCTCAAGCAACACAACTAAGAACCTGAGTCAATTCTTTAGTTCATAGGACAAAAAATTGGACAGTTCTCACACTTTGAATTATTCAGAAAGCAGCTGTGATTCCAAAAAATGCTAAGCACATAGCCAACAGTGGCATTAATTGATTAATGGATATCATATGCTCATTCTGAATGATGGCCAGATCACCACTGGGCTTCCAAGACATATCATTCATGAAATCACACAAAACATGACACGTTCATAGAAATCATAAAACCTTCTGAAAAGATGCGTTCTGTAGCAAAACATCTAAATTAGGAGCCTCTTTACAGAACATTTTTTTACTTGCCCGCATTCAATGACTGATACTCAAGCATAATAAATTTTTAATACATGTGTCTAGAAAGAAATAAAAAGCATAGTGGATGATTGGTCTCACACACACACACAAAAAAAAATCTATTCCACCTCATCCATCTAATTGTGTGATGAAATAGTAATTACATTTTTTAGATTATTTTTCAATGAATGAATGAGAATCATGACCAGTCTAAAAGTACTCATAAATTTACTACATAAAGAATAAAAAGCCATGTTCTTGTTTAAATTATTCACTTCTAAGAAAGAGTCCATCGTTAAAAAGTGCTTTCAAGTAGATATGTTTGTGGTGAAACCATCTTTATAATATTTATAATTTTATCTCTTTGTATCTCAGCTTTGACTGTTGTCTGACATGAATCTACCACATCATTTTTAAAATGTCCTGTTTTGCTGCCAGGAAATGCATTTTAAAAAAGCTTTCCTCACTTTTGTTAACAACCGTGTGGTATAATCCCCCTCTAAAACTATGCTGTACACTGTGTTTTGTACAGTTCAGCTCTTTTCTTCGGGGAGGTCACATTTAGAGATGCATTTTTCAGAGAACAACATTCTTGTCATGATTAACTGACTTGGAACAAATCAATATCGCCCACAGCATGAGGGGGAGAAAAAAGAGGAGGGAAGAGAGACATGCAAGAATCTGTCTGAAAGTCTGTGACCTTCAAATCACTGGATAACTCATACCATGTGACAGAAATCAATTTATATAGATGAAAGTCGACAAGGATGGAGGTTTGTGTCTCAAAGGAAAAAAGAAAAATGTTTCAAATCATTACCTAGAGGCTGTGTTTGCTCAAATATGTCATTTCAATGTATGAAAACTGAGTTTTGTTTTTTGTTTTTTTGTTTTTTGGGGGGGGGGTAAACAGTACAGTTTTGCTAATGCATCCACCATAACAATTAATTATAACCTGGTGTTATTGACAGTGTTTTAATGATGCATTACAGTCAAAACAGGTTTTTGTCAGGTGTCAGCATACCATCTGCTGTTTGGCTAAACATTTGTAGTTCTCTGGTTTAGTTGTGTGCACACTAGCTGATTAATTTTGGCCCTAGTCTGTTTATGGAGTTCCTCTTAGTTCCCTAAGTGTTTCCTTCTGTTTCATCCTCCTGTGTCTTTTCTTATCTGTCAAACTATTTAATGTTTCCCTGTTTCACTTATTGTTATCCACTTCCTGTTTTACTTTGTTAGTTAGTTGTCTCCTGTGTCTTGCATTTAGTTTTACTTCCCCATGTCTCTTCATCTAGATTTAGTTCAGCTGTGTGTTGTTACCCTGATATTTCCATTTATAGCCTTAGTTTGCCTGTATTATTTTGTTGCATTGGTGTCATATTCTGCGGGGACGCAGACTGAGTGAGAATGTGGAGGACCCAAATGCACTCAGAAGCAGGATTGCTTAACAAAAGACAGGGCGTTTATTGACTGATTACCGAGGGCAGAAAACAAAATACAAAAGAAACAGAAAACTTCAAACCTCAGGATCTAAACTAGGAGACACAGGAGCTAGGAACACTGGGAAATGAGCAGACAATCCAACAAAGGACATGGGGAGACAGAGACAATAAATACACAGGCAGGTGATTAGGGGAAGTGGAGACACATGGGAACACAGCTGAACTGAATACACATGACACAGGGAGGAAGCAAAACTGAACATGATGCACACAGGACAAGAGACTATCACAATAAAATAGGAAGCACAGACAGACTATGACAGACAAACTTGAGATAGACAACAGGGAAACATGGAGGGAAGGCTGACTGGGGAAAGCAAGACAGACTACAGAGACAGGGCACAGAGGGACCAAACAGACATAGGGACACAACTGAGGGAGATGGAGAGAAGACTAACTTCGCTCAGGATGAGACACAGAGAGAGAAGGACAGACACAGGAACATAGGGAGGCAAGAATACAAGGGGAAACAAACATGGGGACATAACTGACTGGGGGGAAACAAGACGAACACAAAGACGGGACCAGACAAGGGAACATAACAGAGGCAACAATACATAAGAGACTTAAAGAAAACAAAATAACTGAAACCCAGAAGTAAACAAGATGTGAATCAAAACCTTATCAATAAAAAGAAACTAGGAAATACAGAAATTAAACAAAACTCCAAACACTGGGTCCAAAACCCAGGGATCTTAACATCATCTTGTCTTAAAGACCTCATAGTACCACATCACCCCAACAGACCACTTTGCTCTCAGACTGCTGGCATACTTGTGGTTCCTAAAGTTTCTAAAAGTAGAATGGGTGGCAGAGTCTTCAACTTTCAGGCCCCTCTTCTGTGGAACCAGCTCCCAGCTCTCATTCATAGAGCAACACCATTTCAAACTACGGAAGTAGTATCCAAGACCCTGTCAGTAAATTTGTTATTTACCAGCAATTTGTTAGCCCTAATTTTCTTGAGGATTTTTTTCTGACCATATCTGCCTTACAAGAGTCTTGCATTATTAGAGGAGACTTTAATTGCACACTAGACACAGTAATGGATTGTTCCTCAGGGAGAGATACATATAAGCCACAAACTAGAAAAATATTGAAACAATATGGATATAAACCTCGTCAAGGTGTGGAGCTTGATCTTAATGAAAACAATGATCCAACCAAGCAAAACAATTTATTGCTTTTGAGAGCAAAATATAGTAAGTTATCTGCTGACAAGGCTGCTAAAAGCTTCCTCTGCCTCAAACAATCTGTCATGGTCCCTCAGTCCTCTGCAGGTGTACTTGCCGATTTCTGTCTTTCTCTCTGCTTTGAGCTCTCTGCCCTCATTCTCTCCTATCCAAGTATCTGTGTATGTGTGTGTGTATACAGGTGTGCTGGTTTTGTGTATTGTCAGGACTCTGCCTTGGTTCCCGCCTTCTGGCTTCCACACACCTGTGGGGAATCACACACCTGAGGCTGATGACTTCGTTAGTGCCCCTTCATAAGGAAGTAGCTGAGTGTCAGTCTTCGCTGGATTGTTGCTACTACCACAGTCAGTGAAGCCTGGCTCCTGCACCGTATGTATTGTCTGCAACCTCTTGAGCAAAACTCACCTGCCTTTCTCTATGTCCAGATTTGTTTGGAGTGCCTGTGTCACAGAGAAGCTAACCCTTGTCATTTGGAGAGAAACAGACTGTTTGGGAAAGATCGGAGGGCTGAGTTACCTGAGGAGTCTGGGATCCTTGCTACGATTTAAACGCTTGTTGTTGCACATTTACCTCGCTGTAAATAAACGCCATGTTATTGGAAATTTGAGTCCTGCATTTGAGTCCTACCTGAGTTGTGTTCATGACACAATCATACTAAGGTCAAGGAAAAGTTGCTGTGAATTGCTCACAGCAATTTCCCCCTGGAAATTAATATTAGCTTTAGGGAATACTTTGAATATCTATACCAATCAGAATGCCTAAGTCACCAAAATGCATTCCTCAACCATTCGTACACTGATACATGACTCAAAAAAAGGAGTTAGATAAGAGCCTGACAACTGAGGAAATCTCACAGGCCATACAAAGCGATAATAGACCAGATGGCCTATCAATCAAATTTTATAAAGCATTTAAAGAGAAATTATTATTCCTTCTTTTGAAGATGTAAATTGAATCCTACAAGAAAGAAACACGTCCCCCCTCTCTAAGACTGGCAATAACTACCTGGTAAACCTCTAGAGCAGGGGTATTCAACTAAAATTTAAAGGTCCACTTTGAGAAAATTTCTTGAAGCAAAGGTCTGGAAGATTATAATACGAATACGAATAAGAATAACTTTATTGATCCCAGAGGGAAATTCATTTGTCTGACAGCTCATCTGCTATTTATATGAGAATTGTAAAGCCTGATGGCTGTGGGTGCGAATGATTTTCTGTATCTCTCCATTTTACAACGAAGAGAGAGGAGTCTTCCAGTACTGATGTTTTTTTGTTCCATGAAGATGTTATAAAGTGGGTGATCAGAGTTGTTCAGGATGGCTTCTAACATCTTTAGTGTGCATCTTTCCACCACCTCCCCCAGTGTGTCCAGTCTGGCTCCAATCACAGAGCCAGCTTTCCTCACTAGTTTGTCCAGTCTCCTTGCATCCTTGTTTCTGATGCTGCCTCCCCAGCAGACTGCAGCATAGAACAGCACACTTGCCACCACAGACTGATAGAACATCTGCAGCATTTTACTGCAGATGTCAAGAGACTTAGTTTCCTTAACAAAAAGAGGC
>VUQS01074726.1:8069-25031 GCA_015108495.1 Heterochromis multidens | reverse complement strand
TCCAAAAAATAACAAAAAAAAAAAAAAAAAAAAAAAAAAAAAAAAAAAAAAAAAAAAAAATAACAAAAAAAAAAAAAAAAAAAAAAAAAAGCTACCAGGATCTCCATCCCAAAAGAAAAAAAGAATAAATCCTCACAGAGAAGCAGGTACTGGAGGATGCTGCAAAGCTGCTTTATTTGGGAGAGGACAAGACACATTTCCAGCCTCCATGAAATAAAGCCCAGGGCATCATCCATCATCAAGCAGAAAAAATCCATCATCAAAGTAGACTGTTTTCTAAGTCTCATGTGTAGGACTATAGGCTACTGTAGGAGAGAATTTATTTATTTATTAGTTTTTAAACTGACAGAATCTTTGTGCTGTTGAATTTTTAAATTATTTCATATTAAATATTGAAGTTAAATGGTATAACTGGACAAATAGCACAAAAAAATAAATAAATAAAGGCAATCATCAATCACCCTACCTGGCACACCTGAGTGAGGGAGGAGAGAGAGTGGAGCAGAAAAGACAGACTGGAAGGAGGAAGAAAACACGAGGGGACGGCGTATAACAAGCTGTTAACTGGAACTCTTAATATGAGGTCCAAAGAGATATCAAAGCAAGTGAGGGAGGCCATCATTACAAACCTGTCAGAGATAGCAATACTTTAGGAGTGGTCAAATCAATAATCTTGTACAGACTTAAAGAGGAGGAATGCACTGGCCAGCTCAATGACATCAAAAGGCCTGAAAGACCACAGAAGATAACTAAAGTGCATGACTGCAAATTTATTTCCTTGGTTTAAAAAAATCTACTTCACAATATCAAGAACACTCAGAGAGGAAGGTGTATCATCATCAAACTCTATAATCAAGAGACTCCTTCATGAATGGAAATACAGAGACTTTACAACAAGGTGCAAATCACTGGTTGCACTCAAGAACAAGAAGGCCAGATCAGACTTTGCATGGGCTATACTCTCTGCTCAGATTCAGCCAGATGCTCAAAACTGATCAGACAGAGCTTTAGAGTGCACATGCATGACTGAGCACATATTTAAAAAGCATCCCAAGAGTTTCTCGTGGCCAAGAAATGGGATATTCTTCAATGACCAAGTCAGTCACCTGATCTCAACCAAACAGAGCAGCTTTTCATTTACTGAAAACAAAACTGAATGTAGAAAGACCCACAAACAAGCTGTGACTGAAGGTGGCTGCAGTAAAGGCCTGGCAGAGCATCTCAAGGGAGGAAACACAGCATTTGGTGATGTCCATGGGTTCAAGACTTTAGGCAGTCATTGACTGCAAATTATTTTCATCCAGGTATTGAAAACAATCCTTACATTTAAAATTATTAGTTAGTTTGTCTAATTCAATTTGAGCCTCTGAAAATGGGGGACTGTGTCAAAACAATTTGCTGTAATTCCTAAAGAGTTAATACTAATTTTTGTAAAATCCCTTGAATGAAAACTGAAAGTATGCACTTCAATCAGATATGGATTGTCTGATTTAAAATCCACTGTGGTGGAGTGCAGAGAAAAAATTACAAAAATTACATCCTGCAGGCTAAATATTAATGTGAGGGTTTTGTGATTGATAATTTTTCTAAACTGTCCATTTTGCCTCATTGTCAAAGTACAGCACACCATTATATCGTTTGTGTTTTTCCTGCTTCGACAAAACAAAATGTCGTCTGTTAAACAGACCTATTGCATGCCACAGTTTGTGTCTGCCTTGTTCTAAACATAATCATTTTATCACACAAAGTTTACGACGTCAGGTTGAAATCAAATGATTAATACAGCCTCATCAACAACTTCACACTGACCTGCACAACATTATGTTCTACTGTGGCCTAAACCCCATCCTGTCGGCGGTGAACTAAAGGTCTAACTTTTAGTTATCACCCAACATCTTTGTAAAGGTGAATGAAAACAAATTCCTTAAGGTAGCTTATAAGGTTGTGTGAGAAGACTTCAACAGAAGCTTTAAAATCAGAGTAATAAAAGTAAAATAATAGTCCCTGCACCACCGCCCTACTCCTCGTTTTTTTTTTTTTTCACTGGAGTCTCAGGACGTAGAAAGTATGTTTGTATGAGATGAAGTTGTGATTTTGGCCTGTTCAAATAAATTACAAAGTAACAAATAGATCCAATGTCCACATACTTTTAGTCTTCAAGAGGGGCCTTTTTCTCCCCTTATCAGTGACTAAAGCACACGTTACACAACCACAGTTTCGATTGCTTTAATTTTGCATCTCCAAGTTTTTCAAAAAATTTGATTTCAAATACATCACTTTAATTACACAACTACAAAAAACATGAACTTTACACACTGAAGTTTCTCCACTGACACTGAAACAAAATATCAAATGATTCATTGTCTCGTTAGCTAAGTCTTGTCAGACCTTTTCTGTCCCAACAGACACCCACATTTTGTCTGATTCATACATTTCTTTCAAGTTCACAGTGCATTTAAAGGCTGGGATTTGAAAAAGATTCTTGGACTAGCAGTCTTGACAAACTTAAATGATGTTATGCAATACCTCATGGGGCAATTTATGACCCCAGCTGTCTTTGATGATAAGCTAAACCTCCCCCCAAGAGCCTGAGAAATGCATGAAGCCTGAAGTAAAAACTTTGACAGAGTAAATTCACAAAAGCAAAGTTTCTGGAGTTTTCTCCCTGATTTTCCACCCTGTGAGCAGAGATCCACACTATGTCCACACACAAGGTCTTCAGCAGTGTGTATGTTTGTATGTGTGAGTGGGGGCTATGGACAGAGTCACCAACACTTTTTTTAGGATCAGGACAGATCCTTTGAACATGCTGTGTTTACACCAGTTCAAATGCCAGTGTTTCAGTGATTCACTTTGACACAGCAGGCAAGTGAGAGAATGTATCTGGGAATGGAGATGTGTATGTGTGTGTATGTCCTTGCATATATTTATCCACTTCAATATTTTGTTCTTATTATGTACCATAGCTGTGGCATCACACACACACACACACACACACTCAGGTAAGTCTCAGGTAAGCACCAATGGAAATGCACACAGGCATGAATGAATCAAGAGTGTCAGCCTAGATACTATATAATCATCGTCGAAGGGGCACCAAGAGCTACCCACATGCAGGTGGGCACACGCACACACGCACACACACACACACCTACTTGAAGATGGACACTTATTGGTGAGCTGGCTGCCTCCTCCAATCACCCTGAGGCCAAGAATACCCATGTGCACACACACACGCGACCTTATCTCTTCCACAGACCCCCGCTGAGGCCACTAATGCCTGCTTGTTGAGTTGCCTCCCCCAATCACCACACCGCAGCCAAGAAATCGTGTGATTCCAGACGGGCGGGTTTTATTGCCTGTGCTTCGCTCACAGCTTGGAGTTACAAATGACCTTCATGGAGCAGGTTTTGGTGAACGTGTGTTCACTCGGGAACAGATGATGCGCATCATGGTGGACCTGGCCTTGACCCGTGCCACGGAGGAAGGACTCACTTGTGAGTAAACCCAGCCCACCCCTGCCCTAACACAATTAATTTCACATGCAAAAGACCTTTATGTCCCCTTGCATCCCACGTCCCGCCCGGGCGCGCTGCATCTCGCCTTTTCCAGCAAATCATTTGAACTCCAGCCAAATTAGCTCAACGCTGTGACTTATGGGTCCTGTTCAGTCAAATGGGCACTCGGTGTCCTTGTGTCATTGTTACTGGTAGTCATCTCACCATCTTTATTCACATCCACAGCACAAAGACAATCCACGTTACATTAGTCCATTGGAGGATTTATAATATATGGCTTTTAAAAATGTGACATTTAGAAAAAGGATTGGTGTGAATAAATGCAACCTGATGTGCAAGTGTTGTACTACTACAATTTGTCAGTGGTGTTATCTGTCCTCTTCACACACGTGTAACCAGTTCATATGCTGTGTTAGATCATTTCGCTCCACCGCTGGGTTTCCCTTTCATGTTCATCTGTTGTTCTGAACTGTAGGCGTCTCTCGGCTTCTTTCCAATCTGGCCTACACTGAAGAAGACAAATGATAACTTGACTTTAATGCCAGATAAATTTTCCCACCTTCAGCTCCCCTGTGAGTGCATGTGCCACGGTGCAACACACAAATGCTTTTAATATGCAGTAGTCGTGCAGTAATTATTCTTACTTGTTCACAGTAATTAGTTAGTTTGTTGTCACCTCCATACACCTCCATTCCACCTCCTTTCATTTCAGATATTCCTCCCACACTGCGCGTTGTCTTAAAGGATGAACAAAGAAATTAATTCAATAATTAAATGAAATACTGGGTATTTGTATTCAAAGACGGAGAAACGTTAGAATACTTATCACATGCTCAGAAAAATATAAAAATTCACGAAATTGTAATAATTTCTGGATATTGTTGCGTTTCATTATCACAGTATAATAAGTAATAAGTAATTTCTATATTTTTTTCTTTTGACAGCCAGTGGAGCACTACCGCCGAGAAGAGTGCCAAGCTTTGCCATTGCCTTTCTAGTCGCTTCCTCCGGTAAATTTTACTCCTCCTCCCGGGCTGACGTAGAGGATCCTCCGCTGCCCACGACCGTGGGCGAAGACCGACCACGGAGATAAAAAGCTCCTCGGGACTCCTGCACGTCACTGCCTGAAGTCGCAGTGACTCGGTCACCAGAGCTGAACCTCAGCAGAGATAGCACCAAGCAGGCACTTCCACGCCGTGCAGGCTAACTCGCTTTCGGCTTTGGTTCGAGATGGAAACTCGTCGCACCGTGAGGGGCTCCAGCGCCCGCAACTTTAAGGGTAAGTTCCTCACCATTTTGCACCTGCAGATTCTACAATTGCATGTATGTGCTTGTAGTTTATAGCACCTTTTAACTTACTTTCGTGCACTTTTTAAAATAAATTTTCGACCAGTGTTTTCAGGGAATATTGTCGTGTCAATCTGGGTTTAAGCAGCCTTTGTGTAGGTGGAAAAAACAATGTGTAGATTATACCCATCAGTCAGTCTGACCGTTTTTTAAATCCTTTACTGTGAATCAACATCGAAACATCAAAATCTAGTTTGTATTTATCAATTACACATGATGGGTTAAAAGAAATGTAGCATATAAAGGTGACAGAGATGCGCACTCTGGGGTACATTCGAGCAAAGATTTCATAGTAAAAGCACTTAAGTCATGTTTGTTTTTATTAGATTTTGAGATTTGTACAAGAAAAGTTATTTAAAACACGTGATCAAAACTTTTTTTCTCTGCTCTGCTGTGCAGTTTAATTAACCTGGTTATCCAATCTCTCCATACTGTTTTACGCATGGAGAGATGTAAGCATGACTTTTGCGCGCACAATTCGTAACTTTATTCTTTATGTTCCAAAGGCGTTGGGGTAAATATTATGTTATATATGCCTTATTTGACTCCAGAGCTCCAGTTCCAGCTGTCTCTCAGCGTCCAGTGTGGCTAATAGTCCAACTTGTTAAGAGGTCAAGGGGTGAGACGCTGGAAAATCTTGCGCACAATAGATGAATAGGAACCTCATAATTATTTAATGCATGTACTTTTCCCGCCTTGCACATTTATGTGCACCGTAATCTGAGCGTTGCCAAGAAGCTGCTAAATTAATCATACGAACCGAAACTGATCCCGGTTTGGTTACTGGTTTTACGCGTGCCCCCTGCGTACACAACCTTTCAGCGGAAACATCCTTTTGGTTTAAACAGCCTGAGAACTAGGAAACCAGGTTAATGTAACGTAGGGAGGCAGGCACGTGTGTTTCTCGTTTCAGCCTCTTAAATATTTTTTTTTATTGTTGATTTGTGATGAATTTTTAGTCTAAACTACTGAAACCCACAGTTATGTAACCATGCCACAAAAGCCACTGATAGGTATGTAAAGTGATAAGGTGGATATGAATGGGTGATTGATTTTTGTAATGTAAGCTGGTGAATTATATATGAAGCCCAAGTTTCTGGATCCATCAGCAGGTCACAGGTGAGAGCACAGCAGTGTTAAAAGGAATCACTGACAACAACAAAAGTATTGACAGACAGACAAAAAGAAAAAGAAATGGTGCCTAAAGCTGAAACCAATCTCTTTTTCTTTGTCAGTCACTCTTTCACACACAGTGTGCACATTTTTTCACACCACTACTTCTGCAGCTTTCCAATGCTAAGGTGGTCTTTTTCTTTTCTTTCCAGGTGGACTAACCCTGTGGCTGATTCTGTGGCTGGTGGTGGTGAAGCCAGGTGGGGTCACAGCATGCCCCAAGCTGTGTGTGTGTTACCCTACACCCATGACGGTCAGCTGCCAGTCCCAGAACCTTACCATAGTGCCAGCTGGTGTGCCCTACAACTCACAACGCGTTTTCCTGCAGAACAACCGCATCACAGAGCTTCGCGCAGACTCTTTTGGCTTTGAGACACAAGTGAGCAGTGTGCCAACACTATTTGTAGATATTCCTTGCACCAATTGTTTTTTTCCTCTCTCATCCCATTATTTTTTCTTCTCTCCTGTCCTGTTGAACTCCTCTGCAGGTGCTTTGGCTATATGGCAACAACATCACATGGATTGAGGCTGGAGCCTTTAGTAACCTCAGGGTACTGGAAGAGCTGGATCTGGGCGACAACCCCTTGCTGCGGCACCTGGAAGGTGGAGCCTTCAGGGGCTTGGAGAAGCTGCAGAGCCTGCACATGCACCGTTGCAAGCTGGCCACTCTCCCCCATGATCTCTTCCACAAGCTGTACAGCCTGCAATTTCTCTATCTGCAGGTAAAGACAACATCCAAACACACACCTAAAAGGTGAGCAGTACATTCACAGGTAGATGACGAATAGTAATGAGTGGGTATGTACTCAAAATCATTACGTTCACTTATGTTGTAGAATTGATTTATGAATTTCAGTCACTTTAAAGCTGCGCAGGCTGCACACTGACATGCATACTGATGCTTTCATGCTGCACATGTAGAAGCATCCCCTATGAATAGGTCCACTGAGTTGCACACACCAGAGGCATTAATATACAAACAAAAATGAGAAGTAAAAATTAAAAGATGCAGGAAATGTGTATTTACAAAGAAAAATAGTACTGGTGAGCAGTGAAAAAAACACTGAAACCATCATATAATTAAACAAGCACAAGAGATTTATTGATTATCCTGAACTAAATGCACAGAATGATCAAGCTAAGTGAATGGTTGCCAAATCTTCTGTCACACATTTCCTGTCAACAACTGTAGCTGTAAGTCAGAGGAAATAACAAAAAATCAAACTTAAAATATAAATATAGAAGAAGTAAGGAAATGTGGCACATTCACCACTTCCAGAGGCAAATAATTAAAATTAGAGACAGAAAATGCTTCACATTCACCTTAGATCATCCTGGAGTTAATTTTATTTAAAATATGAGAGAAAAACTACTAAATTCATCTTTTTTTTAAAAATTACTTCAAAACCAGAACAGTAGACCCAAATAGCTTATTATATAGAGAGTAGAAATATTTTTTGTGCACATCATCACTACTTATTATATATTTTTTTGTTTCTTCATTTTTCAGGATTTCATTGTAATGCACTGAAAATTAGCTTGCAGAGATGCCGTGTGCATTATTTTTTGGCCACTGTCAGCTTTTGGCAGCTGACAGTGAGATCTCATCTGTTCTTGAATTCAAACTCTCTTCCAAATCACACAATAAGTGCCTGCCAAGATGCCTTTTCAGGGAATAAAAGAGAGCACATCCCACATTCAGTGTGACTCAAACAATGCAGGGCACTTCTCAGTGCTATACAGCTACTTTCAAATAGGGCACTTCTCACGTGTACATTATAGCTTCAGGGGAGAGAGAGGGAGGTGAGGGATTCTTTTTCTTTTTTTTTTTCTTACTGCTGATAATGATCGTTGACTGAAAAAGAAATGTTGGATGTTCAGTGATTCCTTAACGGCAGCTTTTGTGTCACACATTTTGTGAGCTTCCAATCAATTGTAGATTTAAGCATTAAAAATATTTTTTTTTTGTACCGCTTAAATCTTTTTCATGAATGCAATGTTTATCAAAAACAACCATACCCAGCTGCTTTAGTCTTCCTCACAGACTGTATATAAAAGATGGACATAAACACTGTGATATCATCTGTTAGTTTGTGAAGTCCTGTTTTGAAGCCTCGATTTGAGCAGTTGTGTTGCCATTTTTTTTCCAAGGGACACTGCATGTTCATATGATAGCGACTTGCAATCACAAAGTAGCCACTTTTTTAAAGCCTGCCATGCTCTATCATTTATTTTACTCCTTGTGGGACTATAATTTATAACGTGAACATCATAGTTTATTCCGTAAGACATGAAACTAGTCATTGAAACTATGAACTCATCACGAAAGTGTCTACTGAGCTGAGACTTCCTTTTCGAGCCAGCAGAGTCGCCCCCTGCTGACCACTAGAAAGATTGCAGGTTTAAGGCACTTCTGCACTGGCTTCACTTTTCAGGCCTGGAGACTATGTCTATCTTTTACATACAGTCTGTGGTTTTACTTTTCACTTTTTCCCGGCACTAAATCTTGCATTTTGACTTTGCTGCAGGAAAATCAACTCCATTTTCTGCATGATGACCTTTTCTCTGATCTGGTCAACCTCACCCATCTGTTCCTGCATGGGAACCGCATCCGCACCCTCTCTGAAAATGTGTTCAGAGGCCTGGTCAACCTGGACCGCCTCCTTCTGCATGACAATCGCATCAGGCAGGTCAACCGCAAGGCTTTTCGTGACCTAGGCCGCCTGACCATCCTCTACCTGTTCAACAACTCCCTGGCGGAGCTACCAGGACAGACCATGAAAGATGTCCAAGGTATTCAGTTCCTCCGCCTCAATGGTAACCCCTGGTCCTGTGGCTGTGAGGCCCGTCCCCTTTGGGAGTGGTTCCGCAAGGCCCGCATCTCCTCATCTGACCTTATGTGCACCTCCCCATCCACACGTCGTGGCCAGGACCTCCGATTCCTCCGGGAATTGGACTTTGCTCTCTGCCCCCTGCCTGACCCTGGCTCTCTGGCTGGAACCACCACAACCACCTTCAGTACCAAGACCCGCTGGTGGTTCTCCAAGCACAAACCCGAATCCAAATCCAAGTCCTTGTACCAAAAAAGCTCAGAAACAGTGAAGGCCTTCCCTTTCTCAGCAGTCAAGCCTCAGTTCCTACCCAAAACCCCCGCTGAAACCTTCCCCTCCAAGTATGAACTGTCGGCTGATGAGGCAGCCCTCCCCAAACTGGACCCAGAAGAATACTGGGCCAACTATGGCAATGAAGATTCCTCTATCCGCTGTGTTGAGCTGGATTGTGCTCCAAGCTATGATGACCAAGCCTTCCCCTCATTCTCCTCCTTAGCCATCACTCCATGCCCGCTCCACCTCCTCTCCCTCACCATACTCGCATTCTCCCTCCATTTCCTTTTCAGCTGAACTCTTTTCTTCTCCCTACCTGTTTCTTTCTCTGATTTCTCCCTCTCCTCTTTCTAATTCTAACAAAAACCTGGATCTTGAGTCCTTTCAGTTGCCTCCTTGACATGCAGGGGGTGCTACACTGAAGCAGGAGACAGGCAAGGCAGCAGGGAACTGCTTAAAAGAGCCAAGTCAGTTGAGCTGATGTAGAGCAGGACACACATAATGGTAAAATATCTGGTTCTTAGTAGTACGGGCTTTAAAAAGGCAAGGATGACATCATGGACACTGACTGATAGTGACTGCACAAAGGCAGAAAACGAGTTAAAAAGTTAGCTGGTGGGGTCTCCAGATGGGTTTTTTTTTTCTGTCACAGCTGTAAACGACGCAGGCGTTGTGACAAATATGCAGCTATTTTCTATATTATCTAGTGCTCACCACTCAATTATCACTAACATTATACCACAGTATTTTATTTCATTAATAATAACAACAATTTCATTCATTAATGGATTAATGGAAGATTATTTGGCACTAACAGAATTAGGATAAAGATGCAGATTAACAAGAGAGATCTGGGAGGAGAAAAGTAAAGCAAATGCAGCCAGGAGTGACTCTCCTCCCTCCTTCAGATTCAAAACCTTGGGTGATCCCAGAGATGCCAGCAAACCATCTGTACATACCACACACCATCACTGTACATACGCCTACTGCACACTGTATTTTAGACTAGCAGGATTTGTACTTTGATTGTAGTAAACAGCCATTTGTGAAGATAGAAGAGATGCTTTGATTGTAAATGGAAGGCAAACAAATTAAATATGCACCTCTTGATTTCCACTACTGTCACTTTACCCTTTCTAAATCAAAAAATTCTTCTATATATCCCCGAATTGGAGTTTTAACAGATTTTTGTGTGTGTGTGTTTCAGTTTTTTGTTTTGAGTGTGTGAGTGAAACTTAAGTAATGTAGGCTAAGAGAGTCTAGAAAAGTCTGGAAGAGACAGATCTCCAGCTATCTTAGTAAAATCAGTGCCTGTATACATGTTGAGTAAGTCTGGAAGTCCTATTTCATTACACTTAGACCTGATATTGTTTTTTTATTATGTGTATGTGCATGGATGTGCTTTTTTTTCTAACTTGGAAATCTGAAAAACATCCTTCATGCTCAAAAAAACATACATGACCAAGAACTGTATTTTAAAACTGCATGCAGACTATGATATTGAAGCATTTACACTGCAAACCATCTCTTCTCTTTTTAAGCTGTACCTTTCTTACTCCAGTATGTGTTTGTGGAAAAGTCTATGTGTGTTTACTCGGCAATTTGTTCAAGACCAATCTAACCTAACTGTGACATACGGTCCGTGTCGGTCCCCCGTGTTAAATCTGAAACCAAACCTCAATAATGACTGTGAGTTTCAGAACAGAACATGAAAGATACTGTGACATTTGTTAGTCTTTTTTTTTTTTTTTTTGGATGAAAAATAAAACTGTTATGGAAGTGCTTTGCTTTATTAAAAAATAAAGAAACAATTAAACAGAAGTGACTGGGAGTTTCTTTGTTCTTGTCTTCACGCTAATCTCACTGTAAGTGCTCTCTAAGGATGCCACAAAGGAACAAAAAATCAATAATGAAATTACACAAACATCTAAACAAATAAAAACAGAGAGCAGAAACTTTGACACATTTGTAGAAATAAGGTTTGAGCATAAAACACAGTGATATAATACAACAAGTCGTTCAGCAAGTCTGAAATTGATAGCCTATTGAATAAGGGCTTTGTATAGAATATTTCATCAAGTAAAATGAGGGACTCATAAGGATGGACATGCAAAAGTGAGGACATTTGTTTACAGGAGGGAGGGGATGTTTATTATGTGTCTGAGTGTGTGTGGTATAAGCAGTGTGTGTGTTGAAGGTATCCAGCCTCAGCTATGTTAAGCCAGTCGCTTTTCTCGACATGTGCAGAAGGCAGCTATATCAGGTCGCATTACATATACAGTGAGATGGATGAATAAGCTGCCGAGATGTATGTGTGTGTGCGTGTGTGCGGGGGTTTGAAAGGAGGGGCTGAGGTATGATTCAGGGCAGAACGGGGAACACACCAGGGATGAAAATGTGATGTGTCCCGGAATCAGCACACCCCCTCAACAGATACTCTCACCAAGCTAATGATAATGATGATGATGATGATGATGCCCACACTCACGCATCTGTTTGCTAGTGTAAGGACACGTGCACATACATACACAGCGACATGCGCACACAAAAACTGAAGAATTCAGAGAAGTTTAGTTGTTCATCCTCCAAATAAATAATTACTCACAACCTTCAAAGGTCGGCTTGTTTGTATTTTCACATTAAAATTGTTGTAGTTCAGATTCACTGAAGTGTGACAAAAATCTGAAAAATAAGGTGCAGTTTGTTGACTCACATTGTTTGATTCTGCCCCTTTTTTCACACTGAAATACAAAGACATTGAACATCATCTTAAAAATCTTCACATTGAGTCATTAGGCCTGTGATCTTCACTCATAAAAATACAAGCCAATAACTGGCATTTGATACCAAGTAAATAAGTCATATATTACTGTACAAATAACAATACAATATTAACATTAAAACATGCATGCATCTTTCTAGAATATGCATATTGAGGCTAAACCAAACAAGCCATACTTATTCAGTCTTTTTCTAATTGTACTGCTAACTGAGGCCTGTAGAGTCTGAGATGTAGCTCTTGGGCTTTTTGCAGTTTCTCTGAGCATTGCACGGTCTGACCTTGGGGTGAGTTCGCTGGGACGTCCACTCCTGGGAAGATTGGCAGCTGTCTTGGATGTTTTCCACTTGTGAATAAACTTTCTAACTATAGAATGATGGACTTTAAATTGTTTGGAGATTGCCTGATAACCCTTCCCAGACTGATGGGCAGCAACAATTGCTTCTCAAAGATCATTGCTGGCATCTTTCCTCCTTGGCATTGTACCCTCTCTTGGTGATATTCACACTAGCTGACTGCAGTGGATCACACCCACTCCAGACATCACCTATTCCCTCCTATTTCCCTCTGCCCTCTGGCAAGAGATTCAGATTAATCAAGTCTAAAACCAACAGATTCAAGAACAGCGTCTTCCCACTAGCAGTAAAAAGCATAACCCCAGAAGAATGTGGTTCCTACACCACAGTCTCTTTAAGGCTGTGGTGTAAGAACTGTAAGTGCAACTTTAAACCTCACTCTTGTCTCTTGCACTACATTTGCATTTTGCACTGTTATTCGGTTTTTCATTATCTATTATTATTATTCCCCTCACCCCCAACCGGTCGCAGCAGATGGCTGCCCCTCCCTGAGCCTGGTTCTGCTGGAGGTTTCTTCCTGTTAAAAGGGAGTTTTTCCTTCCCATTGTCACCAAGTGCTTGTTCATAGGAGGTCGTCTGATTGTTGGGGTTTTTCTGTATTATTGTAGGGTCTTTACCTTACAATATAAAGCGCCTTGAAGTGACTGTTGTTGTGATTTGGCACTATATAAATAAAATTGAATTGAATTGAATTGAATTGAATTGAATTGAATTGAATTGTGAACAATGACAATAAAGATCTATTCTATTCTATACTGTTCTATTCTAACACACTCCTGAATGCTCCAAATTGCCCAAACTTTTGCTTTTATATAGGTGGTCACACTTGCTGATGATCAGTTAATCAATTAATCAATTGATTATCAGCAGCTGGCTGCTATTTACCCTCTTATTCCCTATGGAAGCAGTAAGGGTATGCTTAGTTTTTTCACACGACTGCATAGACTGCTGTGAAAACTTTCTTTTTCATATAAAATTTCATTTATTTTTAACATGATGCAGCCATCCCTGATTGCATTGTGAATTAAATGGCTTATGTAATCATAGGTAATAAGCAGACAGATGTAAGTTTGATACATCAAAATATGGTTGGTGTAGTCCAAATAAATAGTCACTGAGTAACTGAGAGAAAGGCAAAAAGTGTTGTGATTGTCCACAATTTCCTTTACACACTAACACACAAGCACAACCTTAAAAGTTCAGAGAAGTTTGGTTGAATCTTTTTCTCCGCCACGTGAATAATTATTCACAGCTTCAACATGACACCCCAGTGTTACATTTCCTTCTTCCTCCGCAGGTGTACTGATTCTGGCTCAGTTCCATTAAACACCCAGTAAGAACCAGCATGCACAAAAGGAACAATCTCCCCTAAGTGGAATAAAAAGTCCAAATATCTGCTGTAATTGTCTCTTGCTCTGAATGAAATTTAGATGAGAACACGGATTCTATTCCCAGATAGCTCTGTAAATACAGCCAATTATCTTAACTTAGCTCAAAAATTGAAAACAAGGGGAAAACATCTAAATTAATTCTGCTTAAAGGAACAAAAACTGCTTTTCTTAAGCTCACTAGTAAACACATCATATCTGGTTTGTTTGACTAGTACAAGCACTGTGAAAATGTCTGTTTACTGCTTTACAGAGAGATATATGTCAGAGTATTTTTTGGCCAGGCCCAGCCTCCTCCTGGAGTCTCATTGTTGCCTGGCAACTGCTCAGAGGCAAGAAAACCCAGTGAATTCAATAAAACAACAACATGCAATTTTCACATGCTTTTAAAACAAATCATACTATTAAATTACTGAGCTTCAGAGATGCTGGTAGGTGGATTTTGTTACTGGGTCAAAAATCAATTAGTGCCTCCTACCTGACTCCTCAGAATCAGCAGATGTGTTTTAGTAGTAAAACTTTATAAATCAATGAAAAATTTTACTTTACAACAGGAATATTTTCTAATTCAGAGGCCGCCGAAGTGCCAAACCTTGGCACTTTTCAATTAGCATTTTTTTTTAGCAGTTTTTATCTGTGAATTATCAGAAAGGGGATAAAACCCTAACAGAATCAAAGCTTGTTTCTGTTACTCTATGTCACAGAAAGTGGTAACCTGTACTTATATAGTGTTTTCTACTCTAACTGAGCACTCAAAGCACTTTTTACTACAAGCCTCATTCACCACATCACACACAAGCACTTTTTTCTATACCTAAGAGCATTGTCAAACATTAATGCACACACTCATATGATGCATCAGGAAACTTTAGGTTTAGTATCTTGCTCAAGGTTATTTCAACATGTAGACTAGAGGAGCCAGGGATTGAACAACTGACCTTCTGATTGATAGACAACCTGCTCTGCCTACTAGGCCACAGCCACCTTGGAAAATATTGGGCCACTCCTATGTGGTTTGAGGGCCTGTAACTTAGAAAATGTTGTAGTATGTAAATAAGATTTTGCATGGCTTCATTGATTATACTAAAGTTATTGTACAAAAAATAAATAAATAAACTGATTCTGAGGGTCAGGTGGGAACTTTTTAAAGATTAGTTTTTTATTGAAATATCCCTACTATTACACAGAGCTGATCTGAGTATTTCAGAAACTGCTGATCTGCTGAGATTTTCCCACACAACCATCTGTATGGTTTACAAAGAATGGTGTGAAAAAGAGAAAATATCCAGTGAGCAGCAGTTCTCTGGGTGAAAATGCCTTGTTGATGTTAGAAGTCAGAGGAGAATGGCCAGACTGCTTCAAGCTGACTGGAAGGCAGCAGTAGCTGAAATAGCCACTTGTTATAACCAAGCAAACAAATTGCCCTTTTTTGGGATTAATAAAGTTATCTGAATCTGAATCTAAATCAAGCATCTCTAAACATGCAGCACGCCAAACCTTGAAGCACATGGGTTACAGCAGCAGAAGACCACACCAGGTGCCGCTCCTGTCAGCTAAGAACAGGAAACTGAGGCTACAGTTTAGACAGGCTAACCTAAACTGGACAACAGAAGACTGGGAAAACATTGCCTGGTCTGATGAGTCTTGAGTTCTGCTTCCAGCAGAATAACACACCATGTCATAAAGCTCAAATCATCTCAAACTGGTTTTTTTTCAGACATGACAGTGAGTTCACTGTACTTAAATGGCCTCCACAGTTACCAGATCTCAGTCCTATAGAGCACCTTTGGGATGTGGTGAAACAGGAGATTCTCATCATGGATGTGCAGCCGACAAGTCTGCAGTAACTGTGTGATCATGTTATAATGGACAAAAATCTCTGAGGAATGTTTCCAGCACCTTGTTCACACATCAGACAGTGGTATAATACTTCTTTTGACTCTCAGCAAGAGAGGTTTTTTTTAAAACTTATGCATCCATCTGGTTTTTTTTTAATTACTTTTCATTATTTACTATAACAAATATCTGCTGTTGTGTTCAATGTTCAAAGGAAATACGCCAATTATCAAGTCAGAGAGTATTTCACAGTTTGACAATGACAAAACTACTTTAGTAGTACTACCTCTGAGGTAGTTTTGAGCTTTGGTTATGTAAAAGAACTTTTACTGTGGGTCACAGTTTCACAGTATTGTTAGATGACATGAGATGGCAGTATTAAATGACTCCTCTCAGCTTTTCCTGCCAGAGATAACCACCTGCAGAAAAACTTTCATCGTGACAAATGTGATTACCCTTCCCATATTTCCGAGGCCCTATTTCATGGCAGAAGTGTGGGTGGTTGCCCTCCGTGCATGAAAGCAGCTGCCTGGGTGGTCATGGGACATACTTAGTGTTTTTCCGGTGCAGGAACGCAACTAGGCCATTAGCCGTCAAACTTTGATGATGTATGTGCCCACTCATTCTCCCCCAACTCTGTCTTACTTCTGCTGCCTCTGCTTTTATTCCTCTCTTTTGTGTGTTTGCTTCCTTGTGATTTGCTGTCACTCAGCCTTTGTCTAGAACCCATCACTCCAGCACTTCTCTCCCTGACAGAGTCTCCTCCACGTGGCTGTCTATGCTTGTCTTGGACAAGCCTGCGTGTTGGCCCACATGTTAGTTTGCGTTTTGTCGTCTTGTTTGCTGACGTTCACTTTCGCACATGGTATTTGTAGACGACGAACCAAGACTCACGCCCTGACGTCAAAGGATGCAGGAAGGAAATGAAAAGTATGGGGGAAGAATTTCAGAAGGATGGAACAGATTAATTTCCACCCACTGCATGCTGAATATTTACCCTGAAAAAGAATTAAGTCGAATAGTTGAGAGTGCAGGGCTGCAGTCAACAGGAAAGCAAACCTATCACATCCATAATTAATGAACATCATTTGCAGTCCTGTTACACGGGCCAGCTTCCATTAACCAGCACGTGAAAACCTGAGCCTGCAGGGTGGCAAAGCCTTGCTCCTGAACAGAAAAGCAAGACTGACTGAATAAATCATTTTAAGTGGAAACAAGGAAAGAAAGAGACTGCCTATGAGTTCATACACTAACCATTAATATTCAGTGTAATGTTGCTTGTGGGAGTTTCACTAGATGAAGTGCTGCCAAGCAGAAGGGAGTCAGCTGGGAAACCTCCAAAACAGTTACTAAATATCAAAAAAGAGAGCTTTGGGAGAATTAAATACCCTTTAACCCTATCTTTTTTTTTTTTTTTTTTTTTTTTTTTTTTTATCTTTTTTAATTTTTTTTTTTTTAAAT
>VUQS01074725.1:0-14140 GCA_015108495.1 Heterochromis multidens | reverse complement strand
AGCTGCCATAGGGCGAGAGGCAGGGTACACCCTGGACAGGTCGCCAGGCTGTCGCAGGGCTAACACAGAGAGACAGACAACCATTTACGCTCACATTCACACCTATGGGCAATTTAGAATCACCAATTAACCTAACCCCTCTAACTGCATGTCTTTAGACTGTGGGAGGAAGCCGGAGTACCCGGAGAGAACCCACGCAAACACGGGGAGAACATGCAAACTCCACACAGAAAGGCCCCAGCCAGATGGTGGAGTTGAACCCAGGACCTTAAAAAAAAAATCGGATCCTTTACAGGATCTAAAATAATTTAAATACAACCTCAGATAAACAAAAATAGACAATATATAACAATGTGTCATTATTTTTTTTTAACAGAAGCCGAAATTCAGAAGCAGTCCTGTGAAAAACTAAGTAAACCCAATGATTCAGTAGCTTGTACAATCAATCCATCACCTTTCATGGCAATAATTTGAAATACTCCTTTTCTGTATGACTTTATCAGTCTCTGATATAATTGTGGAGGAATTTTGGCCCACTCTTCTTTACAATGTTAGAAGTTCATTGACATTTGTGAGCATTTGTTTATGCACAGCTCTTTTAAGGTCCCACCACAGCATTTCAAGCAGGTTGAGGTCTGGGCTTTGACTGGGCCATTGTAATACCTTGATTCTTTTCTTTTACAGCCATTCTGTTACTGATTTTTTTTATTATGTCCTGATAGGTAAAACCTCAGAATTGGAAGACGTTGCAATTTCTTTTGATTTGATCCCACTGAAAATGAACAGAGTCTTTGACAGGGCAATACAGGCATCAGGACATGAGAACATCCAAAATCCACTGAACATGTTCAAACTGGAAAATCTTGTAATTTCAGGAAAAAGGTAAATACTGTTGGACAATACTATTAATAGGGAGAGGAAACAAACTAGTCTTCTCACTCAAATAGTATCATTTACTTTCAAATAAGCATTTTACAACTCTTTGCTTTTTGGGTTTGCTGGATTTTCTTCCTACAAAGAAGAAGGTACAAATTGTATCTGCAATTCTTCACTACAAATACAGACCAGAGGAAATTTAATGATGCTTGAAGTCAGCAGAACAATCCAGCAAGCCACATGAAAGGATGAATGAGAAAGGAAAAGTACTAATGGAACTTAGGAAGGCCATGTTATGCCTGTATATAAGAGGTATAAAAGTTACCATAAAATTTCATCATGAACTTGCAGTGTTTAGGTTTTGAATTAATGAAGCCCTCCACACAGAACACACTGGATTAGAGTGCTGTGGATGCCCTGCGGTGCAGCATCCCTGAAGGCAGTTCAGGGTTCAGTGTCTTGCTTCAGAGCATTTTATCTGGGATGGTGTTTCATTATAGATGCAATACCACCAGCTGAGTAGAGCTTTCAGAAAAGTAACTGAGCAGTTTTTATAAGTGTTGTAAAAATATATTAATATATATATGATCATTAAAAACTTGAGACGAGAAAAGAATTCTCGCCTCATAAAGAGGGCATCCTAATGCTACTGTATAGCACATAGCAAAGGCACCCCACTGTTTTAACAACAAGATAAAGAAGAGCCCCTCTGGTGGCTCTATGAGGCCTATAGGCAAAGTGGTGTTTTGAACATTGTCGTGCCAATGTGCGCACAATGACATGATAATATTTAGTAAGTATTATCATGTCCAGCATCTTTATTTGGCATGTTAACCTATCAACAAAGTAATTATCATTCATCCTGAAGAAGACATGAAGGTGGGGACCAGATTTCATGGCTGCCATGCTTGAAGTTGTTACTCAAAGCATAAATGTCAACCTCATGATGATGCTAGGACACATGAAAATGCATTTCATGCTTAAAAGTTGATTATAAGTTGCAACGCGCTGCTTTTTTATAGTCAGTCATGATGATTTTTAGGTTGTCTAAAAATGTAAAATGTTAGACATGTGCTTTGTCTTCTTAGCTTCTTACTTCAACAGGAAGACAGGTCCAATGGACGGTGTTTCTCTCATCACAGTCTACAAGCTACAGAAATTCCAGTCATTCATTTAAAGATTTTATTAACATTTAGAACTGTAAATTTAAAGGTTTATTACTCAGTGAAACGCCTGAGTATATAACATTATGAAGGTAGCAGCTTTAACCCAGTTTGTTTGCTTTCCTTTTTTTTCAGAAGCCTATCTTATCATTAGTAATATTTCAGTGACATTAATAAAACCATTTTACAACCTATAAAACTTAATAAATGATGCCTTATTTGAAAATGCTGCTACTGTTACTGTTCTGGATTATCTAACTCTACTTACATTTTCAGAAAAACATGCACTTAGCTGGACAAAGGCTGTGTGATGTATATTTATAAACTGTGGGTATGAGCAAAAGTGTCTTTCATTAAAGGACAGCCCATGGTGCTCTTTCTTTTAGCCTGCCGGCAGTATGGCTACAAGGACAACAATTCATTCAACTGTGGATTTACCTCAGGTCATTCTCAGTGCTGTCTCAGTGTTTGCTGTTTCAGTTTTAACAAGAAATGATCAAAAGAGGAATGCGTACAATGTGTGGACTGTTTTTGGTTTTACACCCCAGTGCCAAATGATATAGAGCTTTACCCTTTTTCCTCTCAATCTAAACATTTAAAATGAAGCAAAGGTGAGAAGAGAGCATAACAAAAAGACATGAAAGGGGAGAAAAGACTACAAAGAGAACTGTAGTGAGGGTGGATAGTAGCAGATCTTGAAGGCTGTTGCAACATAAGCCTTGTTCTTATTGGAGAATTGATTAATGGCTCTGTAGTAGGAACATGGAAAAAGCTGAGGGTCCCATGTGACTGCATTGCAGTATAGTGATAGAGACACCGCTTATTCCCTTGTACAATCATCCATGATTGTCAAGGAGTGGCTTAAATATGACTGGAGATGTCTCCATACACAGTGTTACAGGAGAGAAAATCAATACTAAATGTTCAATTTAGTGAGTTTCATTACTGCTTATCATGAGCAACTTGTGATTCTGGGAGCCTTTCTTCACTCTTCCCTAGATGTTCTTATTTCAGTTCTAATTTTCCTATTTGTTATAAAGGAGGAAAAATATCCTGGAAAACCTGCTTTCAAACTATTTTCTCCAGCTCACAGGTGGATATGTGGGTGAGCACAGCGCTTTGGTCTAAGTGAAAGGATGCACTGCTGTTCTTTAACGTCCCAGCTTGAAGGCCTCATTAGAGATGTTCATCACTGTGTGGGTTTCTGTATGCAAACATCTTTCTTTCTAACTCCCTATGTGTGTCTTCTGAGATTCCCCTTTGCTTCCACCAGTAAAACAGAAAGAAAACCCAGCTTGTCTGCAGGCTTGAAGTCAGCTAAACTCCTCTCATTAAACTGCAAAAGCGCTGCCAAACTCTTTCTGTTTTATTCAGTTTGTTAATGAAAAACTTTAAAGTTATGGTGAAAATGCAGTTAGGGCATTTTCAGCTTCAGTAATGGGGCATGTGTGAAGCATAGAAAGACAAAGCCGAGTGGCTCCTGTAACGATGCAATCTCTCATCTCTCACCATCTTTTCCATCAGTCTTTCCCAATTTAAGGTTAAATATGCATCTACCACTGCAGCTGCTCTATAAAGTTGAAGCATTTGTTAATTTAACAGTATTTATTTTGTTGGCAGGGAACGTGTAAGGTTTTATTTCTTTTTTAAGGCGAGGATAAATATTCAATCATCAGCCACTTTGTTAGGTATACCTGTTCAACTGCTCATTAACACAAATATCTAACAAGCCAGTCACATGGAGGCAACTCAATGCTTTTAGGCAGGTAGATATGGTCAAGTTCAAACTGAGCATGAGACGAAAGGAAGAAAGGTGATTTAAGTGACTTTGAAAGTGGCATGGTTGTTGGTGCCAGATAGGCTGGCCTGAATATTTCACCTCGTTCCAACTAAGGATATGCAGAAGAACACCTTTGTACCTTGAAGCAGATGGGCTAAACAGCAGAAGACCACACCAAGTATCACTCCTGTAAGCTATGAACAGGACACTGAGGCTACAGTTCACACAGGGTTACCAAAATTGGACAATAAAAGATTGGAAAAACATTGCCTGGTCTGATGAGTCTGAATTTCTGCTGCATTAAAATGTAACAACACATAAATGAGCAATTAAAGCTGAAGAACATTAACTTGGAAAATGTATTTTATACACTTGGGATGTTATGCAAATTACATGGTGTTGAGCTTTTCAGGAAAAATGGTTTCTTTTAACTCCAACTTTTAAAGGAGACCTCACTTTTTATAGTCAGCATACTAAGAGTATGGACTCTGTAAATGCAAATACTTCCGAAGTCTCCATCCTGATCATTTGACACACAAACACGCTGGCTGTGTAGATAACAAATGGCTGCCAATTATGATCACCATCATATTTCAGCATTTTCTGTGGGTTTTCATGACCATGGATTTTATATAAAATATGGATGTAGCCATTGTGATGTCATCCATTGGTTTGTGGACATCACGTTTAGAAGCATGTGAGGGTGAAGGCTGCTTGCACCTTAGTCAGCACCCATATGTGCTTCAAAACAGCCACAATTCTAATCACTCATCCTCAACCTCAATATCTCAACCTCTGGGTGGACACTTTCGAATACATGGGTCTCCTGGAGGAACGCAACCTGTCTCCAAACAATCGCAGTCTGACTCAGGCTGACTGCAATCCTTCTCAGAGTGGCGAAAGTTTCCGAATAATTGCGTCTAATTTATAAACAGAGTGCCAATACATTGTAATTAATCTGAGTTTGTGCCAGTGAGAGCAACTTTGATGCATCTCTTTGCAATAGGGGACTCGACTCAACTGGTTGCCAACTGATTGCAAACTGTTTTTTGTACTAGGCTGTAAAGATGTTTAAAACTTGGGTATTTAAACATTTGAATTTATGGGGATTGACTCACTTTTGGAGCCAGTCCCAAGACACAATTCAAAGAACTGCAATGTTTGGCACTTTGTGCAGCCCAGATATTTGCTGCTTGATCATAACCACAGTTAACCATATATACATATATATATACAACACGTTTTGGTAGAGTAGTACAATATCTTGCTCAAAGTAGTTTTATTCCCAAGAGTGTGAATGTATGTACAAACCCAATTCTGAAAAAGTTGGGACGCTGTGATTTACATTTTCTAAGTTTAAACATTTTATATGTTGTCTATGTTCTATTGTGAATAAAATATGGGTTTATGAGATTTGCAAATCATTATATTCTGTTTTTATTTGCATTTTACACAGTGTCCCATTTTTTTCTGAATTGGTGTTATATGTGTAATAGTTTGTGATAGATGATTAAAGCAAATTTGCGTTTGAAATTTCGAATTAATTTTTGCTGAATGGGAAGTCGCTTAAAATATTTTTTCTCACTTTTCTCACTTTCCTCTGTCTGCATGAAAACTGATCTGTACAGAGGTTGTTTTTCAGTGATTAGGGAGCTATTAGTTTATAAATTGGCGTGACACCAACAGCCTTACTCAATATTTGCCTCATTACAGGTAATTTTGTACAAGCAAAATGGCCTCCTGAAAACTACAACACAAAAATAATTTAGAATTTCAAAGCTCACAGGCCTCAGATTGATTCATTAGGGTCAGAATTCGTTCTGGATGAGCTCCATCATTCAAAGTGGTTCATGTGTATGTGTGCTTAAAGGTGCATGGGTATATCGTAAGCATTAATGGCTTACGTGCTGTGCTGCTCAGAGGTCTGCTGAGCACCAGGACAGACACATACCTACGTACTTGTTCAGATGCCAGTTTGAAATTCCTACTCCTGCCGACAAAGAATGGAAAGGCAGGAATAAAGCCTTCCAGATGCCTCTGGCAAAAGCATTAACTCCATGTGAAATGCATTTGTTTCACATACTGTAGCTCCAGGGTGAATGCTTTCTCATCTGACAATCAACCATTTATGGTGCTGCTTTACACTAGCATACACTAGGATGTTTATCTAAGGAAATCCGCTGAAAGAATGCACTCTTTTAACTTTAATGTTACCCATATTTCCTCTGTGTTTGCAATTATGTGAAAATAACAACCAAGAATCAATACACAGAAATTGTCTGTCAGCTTTGATAACCCTGCACAGTTACAGGTTTTTACCCCTATGTGCAAAGCCAGGTTACATAATCAGCGGAGCTGCAGAGCAACCCCTAAGCACAACAAAATCAATGATGCTAAATGATGAGGGAAGAATGCCAAAGCAATTTAGGTTCTTTTTTATTTTTTGCTTGGCAAAGGTATTCCTTGTACCTTTCCTCATTTTAACTACCCAAAACTGGAGCTTTGCTGCTGAGTGTGTTCTTGCCTCTCTATTCAGTGGTCTGTCAGTGTGTTAGAGTAAAATGGAGGTTGACCTTTTTGTACTGTGGCTTGAGCTCTTGTTGGCTCAAACCTTGGGTCACTACAAAGTGCTTGTGAGTAGGTATTTTGTGTTCTTCCTTCTAAAGCTGCTATAATTTTAAGTTCAAAGAAATAAAAGTGAAACGCAAAAAATACAGCCCTTTTGGCTTCACAGTGTCACTAACTGAGTAATATACACTTAAATCAGTTAAATTGTTTCAGAATCACACAGAACTATTATTAATTTGTAAAATAGGTGCAATTTTTACAAAATGAAATTGTATTATGTCACCCAGAGATGATTGGGTGATTGCCAAAATTTGATTTATTCTTATCTTTAATGAAAGAATATTATACTTTTATGGAAAGACGATAGACCCACTGAAAAGAAAAAAATTATTTATAGCTTTTTTGCAGAACTCTGAGAAAAAGTAAGAATTCTGACTTTATTCTCCAAATTTTGAAGTTTAGAGTTTTTTGTCACAGTAATGACTTTATTCTCAGAATTTTAATTTTAATTTGAAGAACTCAGACTTCAATTTCAGAGTTTTTACTTTAATCTAAGAATTCTAGACTTTTTCTTAGAATTCTGACATTGGTTCTTGGAATTTTGACTTTTAAAATTATGACCTGAATCTCAGAATACTGACTTTTTTTCTCAGAAATCTAAGTTTGTTCTCAGAATTTTGAGTTTTAGAATTTTAACTTTAATTTCTCACTCTTTTCTGAGCGTTCTGGCTTTACTCTGAGAATTTACACTTTTAGATTCTAACTATGAGCTTAGAAATCTGAAATGTTTTTCAGAATTCTGACTTTATTCTCAGAATTCTCACTTTTTTCTGAGAATTCTGACGCCATTCTTGTTGAGATTGATTTATCACTTGCTGATCAGCTTTTTCTTGTGTCTTTTTTGTATGTTTTTTCTATGTAATGATTTCTTTTGCTTTTACGCCCATATGCACCCTACATGAAACCTGACAGCATATACTAATATATAATTAAAATATTTACTGACATTGCCTGCAAAACCTGAAGCCACATGAACCCAGCTGTGGAGACTGTTTACTCTAGTCCATCTAACATTTGCCTCTCAGCTAGTTAATTCACATGTGGCAGGCCAACCATTCGATTTAGCATGTTATTGATCAGTTTTTCCACACAAATTCAATACCGTAGAATCGGGGTGTAGCAATAAAAGAGAAACTGATTTAGTTTGTTGCGCCGCCTAACACACTGTGTAATTAGGGATTTGTTTTCTTTGTGCTTTCCCATGAGACACTGGTGCATGTGTGTTTACCAGAAAGAAGAAGTACTGGGTCGACCATCTGCAACGACTGAAAGGTTTTATTTTGCTCAAGGACACTGAACAAAGTGTTCATACATGTTTGCTGTCACAGTGGCTTAAACAAACAAGTCTTCCAATGTACAGATCAGTCAATTGTTCCCACTTTGTGAAATGACCTGTGTAAGTAAGTGCTTCACATTTTTTAAAAAGATAAAAAGTCTATATTAGGAGACAGGGAGTACCTGACTTTTGACCAGGGTACTCAAGTCCCAAATTGGGATCATAATTTTGCTTTCATTTGACCCCCCCAAAAAAGTAAAGAAAGGATGGTTTAGGTTAAGTTAAGCACCTACATGTTAAAAAGCTTCACTTTACATCCTATCTATCTTTAAAACTTGACTTTAGGCCCTAATGACCTATGAGGGATGACAGTCTCTTCAGTCAGGTGTGCTTCATTCAGGGAAATGAAGGTTTCTGTGATTAGTCGTTTTCTCGTCATGGATCTCAATTTCTGAATCCAATTTGTGATTGCAAGCCCAATAGCAATCTCTGATCACTGCCGTCTCTGAATTTTACAGCTGCTCTTGTCTGCCAATGGATATAATGACTAACTGAATGAACAGAGTTGCCCCACTGTCATTATAAATCAATTCAATTACACTCACAGGTCAGTGAATACAAATAAGGCATCGACATGGTCTACTGCACCTCATATTTATATCAGTGTATTGCTGCTGCACACCTAGAGCAAGCATCATGTTACAAATGACATCATGTTTGGAAAGGTGTTTATGACCTTTGTGTGGGTTCAAAATGTGTGGTTGTGTATATTGTAGTCATAAATAAGCTCTGTCATTATATGCACTTTTTCTGTGCATATGTTTGGTTGTACATACTTTATAGGACAACTCCCAACCATAGACACTTGTATTTGACTAAGAAAAATATATATACATACTGACTGAGAGTCTGTGAAGTGTAGACACAAGCTAAAAGTAGAAATTGTTGAGATGGGATAAAATAATGAGAAATAACATGAAATGGGAAGTGACTGGGAAATTCTTTTGTTATAGCTTTTGAAATGATAATAATAACAACAACAACAATAATAATAATAATAATAATAATAATAATAATAATAATATCTGCCAGATGCGTCTCTGACAGATATAGAAAACGTTTCATACTACATGCTATCACTAGAACAATTTCTGTCTTTATGGCAGCAGAGATGAATCAGTCTATTAGAGAAGGTGCTCTGCTGCCTGTCCAGTAAGTGGTGCAGAGGGTGGCCAGTGCCCAGTTTGCAGCCAATCACAGAGCCAGCCTTCCTAATCAGTTTATTCAGTCTATTGGTGTCAACAGCTCCAATGCTGCTCCCCCAGCAGACCACAGCAAAGTGCACTGCCTTCGCCACAACTGACTGATAGAAAATCTCCATCATCTTGCTGCACACATTGAAGGATCTCAGCTTCCTTAGGAAATAGAGCCTGCTCATCCCTTTTTTCTATACAGCCTCTGTGTTGGTCTTCCAGTTCAGCCCAGGTACTTGTACTCATCCACTGCATCATACAGGCCATGTAGCTGTCCTTTTCTCTCTGAAGTCTCTCTGATCTTATTCACATTCAGAAGCAGATGATTCCTCCCAGACCACTTCACGAAATCATCCACTAGTGCTCTGTGCTCCTCCTCCTGCCCATCACTAATATATCCAACTACTGCAAAATCGTCAGAGTATTTGTGTAGGTGGCATGACCTGGAGTTGTACTGAAAGTCTGAGGTGTACAATGTGAACAGGAATGAAGACAGCACAGGTCCCTGTGGGCCACCTGTACTGCACATCACCAAATCAGACAGAGCACTGCTCAGTCTCACATACTGCAGCCTGTCTCTCAGGTAGTCAGTAATCCATGAGATGGTGGATGTGTTTACTGACATTTCCAGCAGCTTTTCTCTCAGTATCAGCAGCTGAAACATGTTAAATGCACTTAAGAAATCAAAGAAAGTGATCCTCACCACACAGCCCTTACTGTCTAAATGGGAGTAAGCTCTCAGCATAAGAGATAATAAGTGAATAAACATTTTAAACAGTGTAGTTAATGGTTGAAACCATAGTTTAAGCAATTAATGGCTAAAATGGTTAAAATACATAGCTAAATTAAGGGGACAGGTCACCCCAATACCAAATTTCCCAATTTATCTGTGGCTAGATTTTGTCTTTCAATTTGCCCATGTTTGTAGAGATGTTATCTCTTGAAAATATTGGAAGTAAATGGTAATTCCTTTGTGATGTTCAAATCACAAAACATTAATAATAAATAAATAATAATGTCTAAATAATTTTGAAAAAGTCAGCCATAATCTCACTTTCCAAAAATTGTGCAGGTTACTCAATTTCAGGTTACTGAATGGAAATGAACGGGGAAATTATTGTACCATTATATCATCATTCATATAATCAGCAGTTAATGTTTATATTTAAAAAAAGGCCTGAACACACATAAGAAAGGCTTTTGATTTATATGTATTATTTGTGAAGAGTTGTGTTTTAATCTTTGGCTAATCAAGAGGAAACAAAAGCAAGACATCTGCATGTCTTACTATTGTGCGTTTGTTCATCATCAAGCTACAGATGACAAAAAAAAGACTGCGAATTTCCCCACAGCTCAGTGTGCTGTGGGGAAATTCGCAGTCTTTTTTTCTGTGGGGAACAGTAGAAATAGTTATTGACTGTACATTTATGGTGTGAATACGTTTTATAGATTTTTAAGAAAACAGTAGTGAGGAGAATGATTACAGTTAGCATGTGAAATAGCAGCAAATCTACCTGTGAAAAAATAACATGACTTACAGTCAATTCCCAATGTGTGAAAGCTTTTGATTTATGGATGCTTGCACTCTCAGTGAGGCCCATGTTTTTCCAATTTTTCTCTTAGGCATCATCTGACCAAACAAGATCTCAGTTTTTTCCTCTTGCTCTATCTTTTTCTTAAAGTAACCATTGAGAATTTGTCCAAGGGTGACCTCAGCAGAGACTGCAAAAACTTTAGCCCGATGGTTCAAAGAGGGCAACTCTCCTCTGGAGCACTTCTGTGTGGATCCACATACAAAAAAAATTGGCAAGTTCTCATCAGGAATAAATTAGATACGTTATTCAAACTGTGACCCAGACGTGCTCCCCTTTGCTAATCTGATTTAAAGCTATCTTTGGTTGAAAAAGGATTCAGCAGTACAAGCTTGAGACAGACTCTGTAGAAATAAGACATTACTAAAACATCAAATAGAAGCTTAAACTAATCAGCTCACGCTGGTATGCGGGAAAGCCTTTTTATCGTTGTCATTACTCACACACTGTGTGTGTTTAATGCACACTGTGGGGAAACATTAGCTATGTAAGATGACTGCAGTGTAATCTCTCAGGTGTGTCACTCCAATAAGACCAGCCAAATAAGTTAGTGCGGCCACCTTCTTTATAAAGTCAAACTAAAGCTTAAATGAGATTTTGCTTCAAAATCAGTTGTGAAACATGTTACTCCTAAAAAGTGAGGAGAGTTTAAATTTCAGCTGAACTTTAAATGTTATCCTTATAGAAGCTTCACAGTTGAGACACCTTCTTTTGGGATGAGAGACGGGTATTGTCTATAAATGTTGGAGCCCATAATAGGCTTGGCCTGCAGGAGCAGTTTCAGACAATCATGGTCTTTTCAATCTGTTTCAGATGGTGTGATTAGAGAATGATCTGCTGCTGGCAGCATCGCAAAATATCTCATTTTTGGAGCCGTCACAGTAATTTCTCCATCTGTTGGTGGAGACATAACGTCCCTCCTTAACGCAGGTAGACAGGCAGCAGATTGGCCTCCTGCCTGATCCTCAGTGGGCGAGCTTTTAAGGAAGACATGTGTTTTTAGTATGTGAATATCTATAAGAAAACAGAATAGGCCAACATAGAAAGTATGGTGTGTTGTCAGCTTTTCCTCCATGGACTATATGCTTTAACCAGGAGGATAAGCAGTATTTTCAACTCACTCACAATCATGTAAAATCAGAAAATGCTATAAGACTCGAAATCAATGCCTACACATGCACACCTAATCATTTTGAGATATTGCAAGGTACTTGAATGAAATCCTGAGGCAGGTGCATGCAGAGGTTTTTGTTGAAGGATGTTCTTCAGAATCTAACCACAGGAAATAAGACAGGAGCTACATGGTACTGTCATGCTTTAGTATATACAAATTTGTCACTACACATGTTCTATTATGCTATAATAAGATTAAAATGCAAAGAGCACAGACAGAAAAAGAGAAGAAAAACTCAAAATCTGGATTATTAACTTAAAAACAAGTCAAAGAAAACTCCTGCGATACACTGTGGGTTTATAGCACTTAGGGTGATGTAGAAAAACATAACCAAAAAAGCCACTTTAGGTCACCAAAGGATATTTTTATGATATTTAGAGAAAAGCTGAGAAAGAATTGAATCAGCCAAATTCATATTTAACTTTGTTTATTGAGTGTTTTGTCTATTTTTAAGCAAATAGATTCTGGACTATTTATAATATTATTATTATTTGTTGTGAACATGACATCAGTGGTTCTTTACTTTATACAGTTGTGGTCAGAAGTTTACACACACTCATCATGGGCATGAATGTCATGGTAATTTTGGGCTTTTAATGATTTCTTTGAACTGTTCTTTTTCCACAGTGGAATGATTGTACAGCATATATTTGACTGCTCCTCTTGGCACAGACCCGGCTTTTAAGCGTAGTCCCCAAATTTTCAGTAGGGTTGAGGTCTGGGTTTTGGGAAGGCCATTCCAGAAGTTTAATGTTAGCCTGTTTTATCCATTCCAAAACCAGTTTTGATCTGTGTTTGGGGTCATTGTCCTGTTGGAACACCCAATTGTGTCCAAGTTTCAACCATCTAGCTGTTGATTTGAGGTGAAGTTGAAGAATTTGGAGGTAGTCCTCCTTCATTATTCCATCCACTTTGTGTAATGTACCAGTACCACACTGGCAGCAAAACAGCCCCAGAGAATGATGGTACCACCACCATGCTTGACAGTTGGTACAATGTTCTGAGGTTTAAAAGCCTCACCTTTACTCCTCCAAACATGCCTCTTGTCATTGTGGACAAATAGCTCAATCTTTGTCTCGTCTGACCATAAAACTCTTCTCCAGTAACCATTTGGCTCGTCCATGTGGGCAGCTGCAAATTTCAGTCAAGCTTGAAGGTGTTGATTTTGGAGCAGGGACTTTCTTTACTGGTCGACACCCTCTTAGCTCTTTGCGAAACTCACTTCACTCTGGACAGTGACGCTGGTGTTCCAGCAGTTTCCAGATCTTCATTGAATTCCTTGGACTTTCCCATTGTTGTGAGCATTGGTCAATCCAATGAGTGCTGTCAAGCAAATCATTTTTATGCTGGCAAAAAGAAACTACCAGTTGTAGTCAGTCATGATTACTTACAGGTGTAATGTTCACCTCGCCATCCTTGATTAGTATTTCCATATTAACATTTTCTAATAATCACTGAGCAAAGTACACAAGTATCATAAAAGGCACTGGACAAATTCAAACATGAACCAGATGGTAGCCACACTCAGACAATAATTAGAACATAAAAATATCATTAATAAAACCCCATGATTGAGCCCCTCCAATGAGCCCAAGATAAATCTGATGACTGAGCCACCCTGGAAGATGACTGTGCTCCATTTTAACTAGTTGTCTTGTTTATTTCTTGTGAAAGAATGATTTTCTTTTCTGTTTTATTGGGTGTAAAACTCCTTCAGATGAAACCGTGTAAGGAAAAAAAAATCTAAATTATTTTGAACCTCAAAGATGGGGAAAAGTACTCTTTATAATGTAGGTAAACCTGCACCTATATATTTGACCGATTAAAGGTTATCCTCAACAGTCGGCACAGAGTGCTTAAATAATTTGAATATATGTTTGTATTAGGTGATTCACTTAATCACATGACTGAGCAAACAGGTCCACATGGTCTGTCCATTATCCCTGAACAGGTGCTTTCAATTCACTGCAAGCAAATGTGTTGCTCTTCTATATTAAATCTTTGGAGGACAAGTGTTTTTTTATGGTTAAAAACTCAGCTGGTTATTTTTAACCTCAGAGCTGGTCCTGTTTTAAGTAGAGCAGACAGCAGAAGCCAGCTATTCAAGGAGATTCAGTTGTTTAACCTGCCTGTGATAACATGTAGCCTACTTTAAAAAAAAATAAAAAATAACAATAATTAAATAAATTAAAAACATGCTCAGTATGATTACATCCTAAATAAAATTAGCATTTTCTAGAGGACAATACTTTCAAACAATATTATAATACAGGTATTTGAATACTTTGGTGAGAAATTTACAAAATCCCCTTCATTTTTCCTCAAGTCTAGTTTTATTTCACTGAACTAAAATGGTTTTTCATGCCTAGTTTTAGTTTATAGTTGACTGTAACTGAGC
>VUQS01074724.1:2101-22238 GCA_015108495.1 Heterochromis multidens | reverse complement strand
CATAATATCAGGAGACTTCAATCATGTTTCCCTCTCCTCCCACCTGACCGGATTCACACAATTTGTTGACTGTCCTACCAGAGAAAATAAAACCCTTGATCTGCTGTACGCCAATGTCAAAGAAACTTCTAGAGCTACTACCTTACCACCACTTGGCAGATCAGACCACAACTGGAAGACTCCTCTCTACAGAAAATCATTCGTACCCACAGCCATCAGGCTTTAGAATTCTCATACAACTAGCAGATGAGCTGTCAGACATAAGAAGTTCCCTTTGGGATCAATAGGGTTCTTCTTATTCTTATGTAAAACTTGTATGTAAAACCTTAGAATTCAAAGAGGGTGTACTTTCTTTTTACCATGACTTTATTTTTGTAGAAATTAAACCAAAGAATCAACTAGTCAAAGAGCAGAGACTTGTTATTGTAACTGTTTTTATTTGTCTTTGAACAAGTACCTGCTGCAGCACAGCTTTTAGATTTTTTTTTTTTTTTTTTTCCCCCCTCTGGACTCATTTTTTCATTATAATCATCTAAATGAGGCTGCTCCCACAGGACATCCACGGTCCAGAGGACAGGGAGATGCTGGCCAGGCTGGCTGCCAGCGCAGAGGACGACCAATCGGCCGACAGCGAGGCAGCCATTGAGAAATACCTCCGCAGCGTCCTGGCTGTGGAGAACATCCTCACTCTGGACAAACTTAGACAGGTCTGGGAATGTAGTTCACCTAAGTTGTGATTTCATATGAATTTTCACATATTAAAATTATAGGATTTGTATTCATCATTCAACTCAATCAAAATCCAAAATGTCTGAGCATGGGAACATGTTCCTCTGCTTCCTGCCAAATAAAGAAACAGAGCTAATTTATCATTAACACAAAGCATCCAGTGGAGACATTCAGAGACATTATGTCCACTAATTAAACAATCAGAAATACTTAGAAAGTGTGTGTGTGTGTGTGTGTGTGTGTAGGAGGTGGCTGTAAGGGAACAGCTGGCTGGCAGAGGGAAAGCTGCCAGACGCTGCCTGAGCTCTCCAAACATCAACCGGGTAAGAGGGCTCACATGTTATGATTTGGCGTTGCTGTGGTTACTGGTGGGTTGAAATCTTTTTATCCTGCTAATGGCAGCTGGGACTAACTGACCTGAGGTTTGTTTATATTCTGGGAATTCTTTGTTAATAACCAGTCTCATCGCCATTAATTTGCCTCACTAACCACTTAAATGACTGACCTTTCACCCAGCTGTCAGCCAGCAGTCTGGATCTGTGCTCCACTCATAAGCTCAAAGACTTTAAGGTGAGACACTTACGTCAACTCACTTTCTCTTTGGTAACTAATTATACTACTTTACACTCCTATTTTTCATAGTAATTGCATGTTTGTGATATTACTAATAGTACTAGTACTAATTAGCATGACTGGAGTCATAATGAATGCATGAATGCAGTACTCATACTTAAATGATTGTTTTTGCTGATTTACAGCAATACAGAAACATTTTCAAGGTGAATTCTGATGGGGCGCAAAGATGCACTGAAACCTGTGTGTCAGAACCTTTAATAATACAACTGAACCTTATTTTTATAGCATCTTATTACAGGTTAATGTAGTTAGTTGATTGACTGATAATAAGACAAATATACACAGTGATTAGGGATTAGTGGACATAAAAAAAAAAGAAATTAAATAAAAATAAAAGCAGGTAATAAGACATTTTATAACAATGCAATAACAAACAAGAAATTAATATTTAATGTGAATAAACATTAATTGTTAATATTATCAATACCTATGCTGTATAGTCATTTAGAGGAGCCAAAAGACAGTTGCAAAGATTAAACAAATAGAAAAAACATAAATAATTTTTATTTCTTTAGAGTTAAAGTTAAACTCCCCAGTTATAAGAAAAAGAGGATGTAGTAAAATGAAAACGACTATAACACAAGGAGACATGGTGCTGAAGTAATCCTGAATAGAAATTATTGGGAGAATTCTGAAACTCTAAAGATGGCGGTTGTCCTGCCCCTGTCCCCCAAATACCCCAATGAAATGGAAGACTCACTATTCAGTCGTGTTGTTGCACTGATGCATGGGCACAGTATACAGTAGGTCCAGAAACTTTAGAAACATAGTAAAATTGTGAAATTATTGCATGCAACCTGTGGGGGAAAAGCTTCTTCATCTTATTTTGGGGCAGAGTCACCAAAGTTTTAAAGTACTCTTTATTCAATATGACTGGCCAGTCTGTACATGCAGTTCTTGTCCCAGTGGTCAATAAATTTAAAGTCATGGGTCATTTCATTGAGATAACCGATAACTGCCCAGATTGGCTGCCAAGTTGCTAGACTCACTAATTAACTACTTCTGTCAAGAAAGTTATGTTATCACAGCTTCTTATCTCTTTGTTAGCAGGACTCTGTGAAAACCACAAAGTATAAAAGATCCATGTAGCTACTGTAAGGTCACCCATTGTTTTGTGAAATACCACTCTGAAGCCTTAAGATGAGCATTTTCGCCATCGCCATCTTGGCGTTTTGAATGCAGATGTGATGAATAGGGGCAGTTCTGACTGTGAAACCACACGCTCATTGGCTATCAACTTCTCAGTCACAAGTAAGTAGTCAATAAGTAAATAAAATAAAAATACGTTCATATTTTATAGTCTGCAGTGAAAACTAGTAAGCCAAATTTTCTTGGTTAAAAAAGTGGACCAGCAGCAGAAGAGGAGTCCATTAAACTATGGTACAGATTCAGATCTCTAAATCTGCAACTCTCTAAACTAGGGATTGGCCCTTGGTGGAGGTGTTATGAACAAACAGACACTATAATTTAATGAAAGATGTAACACCTACATTACATACCAGTGGTGTGCGGTAACCTTTCAAGAAAATTAAGGTAGAGTGTTGGCAAAACAGCTTGTTAAACTTAGTACATTTGGTCAAAAAAGATTCTCAGAGATGCTAATCTCAAAATCCTGGCTGAGCCTGCACCTGTTTAACTTGCCTGTTTTATTAAACTGGACATGGCAGGAGCCCCCTTTTCATCATCAAGACTTTCCTTGATAACATGCTGAGGGAGTTATTAAAAGTTTCTTTCATAACACATGTTGGGCAAGACAGCTAGCAAGGGAAAACAATCTGTTAAGATGATAAATCAGAGGGCTTGTTTACTTGCTAACACTAGCTCTGTTTCCACAAAACATGCAGATTGTAATAGTAGCCAGCTGCAGCTTGTCTAGCACGCTAGTCTCCTTTCAAAGACTAGAGGTTTATCTACAATGCACATGTGCAAACAACCAGAAAAAGCTGCTGTTCTCTCATCTTGACAAGCTCAAGCCATTAATGGGACACAGACACGCCCATTAAATTGACCCGCGCTACAGATTTCAGTGGAATTGGAGGCAAGCAAAGTTAAACCTAATTCCAGAGACAACTGTGGCCACAAGATGGTCGTAATTTAATGGATGAATGCAAACAAGCAATGAGAAAAGCTTATGGGACAGAATGCTGTTTGAGACACAAGGAGAGATATTGCTTTTACTTTGGTTTTAATTGATGTCTATTTTTAGATTTTAATGGACAAGCAGTGGTTGCCTTGCTTGCCCTGACAGAACACCAGGTTGTACATTTAATGCATACTGTGATTAAGGGTATAAAAATGATGAGTTTAACTTCAGTGAATAACTATTTGATGTTGCCTGAACAGTGTAGGTAAATGGTACCAAGATAATGGTATTAAAAATGACTGAAATTCCTAAAAGTCAATGGATGAATAGATAGAAAAATTAGCTTGACATAATGGATAAATGATTGAAGCATTGCAGTTCTGTTTGGTTTCCAATGGCTGCTGCTAAAGGTCACAAAAGACTGAAGTGCTCTTCTGTCATCTCCTCCTGTGTATGCAGGGCTGGGAGAGTCATCAGGACCTTTCTGTGGTGCCTCCTCCTTCCAGACGCACATTCCCCAGCTCTGTGTCCCAGAACCTGAACACAGAGACGGGTACAACTGATTTATTTTATTTTTTTTAAATCTAATGGATTCTTTCTCTGGCCCTCTCTGCTACCTTTGATGTCATCAGCTGTGCATTTGATGCTTTAGTCAGTGGCCAGCTGTATCTATCTTTAAGCTCTGAATCTGTTTGGCACTTGCTTTTTTCTTTGCCCACATAATTCTCAGTTTCCTCCCTTCTCAAAAATCTTATCTTTTCTCTTCCCCCTCCCTTTTCTCCATCTGTGGCTCTTGCAACCTCTTCTATCTTCCATCAGAGCATTCAGGCTTTACTGCTTCTTATCTCCCTTTAGTGAAGGCCGTACCCAGGCTGCTGAAGTCACTGCTTCCTGGTGGGAAGATAGAAGATAGAGACCAGACAGCTGTCCATCAGCAGGTATGCTCATTCAGTCTGTTTATTGTGCTCTGGATTAAAGCTTGTATTCAGCTTGCATCCTTATCAGGGATTTAAAGTTTTTAATGCATCACTGCTACCTGAATCTAAATACCCCATCTTCTCATCAACAGCTAGTCTGATTTCTACTGTTACCATGGAAACAGAGCTTATGTCAATGCAAACACAAATATTAAGTAGATAACAAATATAAATGCCTCAGGAATTTAGAGGTAAATAAAAAAAGTGCACCTTTGTGACAACCTCATTATGTTTTTAAGGTTTCAAAGCAGAAGAATATTTTAATTCAGCCAAAAGCGTTTTGACACGATAGCACTACATCCAAGTAATTTTGGTTTGGTCAGCTTATATGACTGACAGCTCAAGCTGGGGTGAGAAGTGAACCCAATGTGGAAATGCCAAAAACAGCAGTTCTTTAAATAGCCACTAGAAGTTGGCCTACAAAATTGAGTCAGTCCCTGCTTACTTCCATATTAAAATGCCCAACATTACTGCAGAAGCAAACATGTTTACAGCCTGGTAGAGGAGACACACGTGCCATCCCACAGCTGAAACTGTAATGACCTGTTTTAGCCAACTGGCTAATATGTTTCCTGTTTTGGAAAAGGGCGAGACAACTATCATCTTTAGCCCCAGAAAGCTGAATCTGTTCATCTGGATGTAGCGTTTTCGTTGGGAGAAATGTTTCGTCACCTCTGGTGACTTCTTCAGTCTCAGCTGACTGCAGGCTTCTCCAACCTTATAAACAGTACATTTACATAATGACCGAAACCAGCACCACTGACTAACAAAGGGCCATGGGGTCAGTTTCATGATCATTAGTATGCAAATTGTCATGACCATTGATCAATGGTCATGACAATTTGCATACTAAGGGAGGAAGAGAAAGAAGCTTTTCTTTTTTCTTTTTCATTATTAGCATTAATGAATATCACTCACTGTTGTAATTGTCTGCTTTTATTTTCAGTCAATAACTTTAAAGTAGTTCAGTCTCATTTCAAGTCATGATCTAAGTCTGAGTCAGAACCAGGTCGAGTTACTGAGCTAAGAATGAAATTATTGGCACAAATGTAGTCTCCTGATTGACTGACATGCTGTATAGTGTTTGTGATCACATCAGAGATTCTGCAAACAGCCCCCACTGCTTCAGGAGCTCACTGTGCATAGAGCAGCGTTAATTAAGAGCAGGTGAACTTTGTCGTGCTGACACATTGCTCCTTCGCCACCTCCTCATCTGCTGATCTCCAATCATGCAGCTTTTTCATAGCAGCCAAACACTACAGTGTCTCATTTGACTGATTAGGGCCTTGAGCTGCGGAGAGAAGCTAATCAGAGGAATAATGTGCCGTGGTGTTCCGTTGGAAAGGGAACCCGTCAGGCCTTGTTGGTGCTTGTTGCTTAAGAATATTGCTTTAATTAACATCACCCTGCCACAGATGTTTACAGTGGTCAACACAAAACAAAAGCCTGGAGTTGTGCAAATATTAGCAGACTGCCAAAGTGTAATTTGATCAATGATTGTAGCCCTGACCCAAAAATGGATCCAAGTGACCAAGTTATGTCTGTTGATATAAATGAACTTCAGAGTTGTCATTAAGTCAAGTCTCGATACGACTGTGTATCACTGCTGCAATGCAAAAACCTCATGACTTCAGATTTGAACTTTTGTCTTCACTTGGACTAAAGTCAGACCTAAGTAAAAATAACGAAAGAGGACTTAATGCTTGACTTGCACATGAGTGGACTTTAGACATGAAAGCAAAAACCCTGAAGTAACTGATGACAAAACTAATTTATTAAATTAGGCTCATGTGTAAAAGTTGATTTAGTCTTCGCTACATATAACTCACTTTCATAAGATAAAGATGGTGACATTTTTTTCTAAAATGTTTATAAAACAACAAAAAGTGAATTTGCTGGGATACATCGTACAGACATTCATGATCCCCAGAGGATAAATCCTATTGGCTATAATTATGGTTGAGTGAAATTTCTTGGCAACAGTTGAATGAACTGTCAAGATTATCACAGACATTGATACATAATGCATTTCTACTCAATTTTAAGCACTTTCAGCACTAATTAGCAATATTGGCATGCAAAAGGATGGTTAATAATATACTTGTTAAACATGTGAGTCTGTTAGCATGATGAATATAGTCTTTAGTACTGCTACCATAATGGTAGAGTAAGGGCGAGGGTATGAAATGCACTGATGGGAGTGAAAAGTTCTGTAGGTGATCTACTAACAGGGTGGCAATTTATAAACAAAGACAAGGCCAGTTTGTTTCAGTAATTAAATAATTCTAAGCTCTCTGGATAAAACAGAGGGAGTGCACGAATCATTCAGAGAAGGGTCTTATTACAAAATGTTAATCTGTGTGTTAGACATGAAGTCTGTCTTAGTCCCATTAATAACTGCATTTTGACAGACATTACAAAATGGCCTGTAATAGATAGAAAAATAAAATACATCACAGTCACTGTGTTTGCACTGCTGAGAAGGGACGCAGGTTTTAAAAATGTGACTAAAAGCTTGAAACTCTTTAGCTCAGTGCAAAAAAAACTCATGGCTGCCTGTAAAGCAAGGCACATCCCTTGTGTGCACCTTACATTACAGGCAGTGTTACAGTTAATCAGCTAGGGTGATGACGGGGTGAAGAGTTACAGGACAGAGGCACAGATTTGACACCACACACTCAGCTTTATGTGAATTATGCTGTGTTAAATTTAGCACAGTTCCCAGTAAATTGCATGCTGCAATCCATGATAAATCATATTTTTCTGATTTATTTAAATACACTCTTTCCAAAATTTTCTGGTCTTGAAAGAGGAACTCTCACAATGACATGCAGTAAAGTCAGTCACAAAAAATACCTGTGTCCACACCTTTGAGTCGCAAGGCTGTTGATTCTAACGCTGGGTAGATGGTTCATTTACTAAAAGCACACTTTTTAACAGACATTACCCATTTTTGTGTATTGAATTTATGTTTTTTTTTCTTCTTCTTTGAACAATAATAGGGTACTGTGGCACAGACAAATAAAGCTGTCATGACTGTCAGTAGGATTTAATGAAAATGGAAAAAAAAAATACAGATTTGAGAGGAAAATGTTGACTTTAATGGTGACCATTTCTCAACATGAAATACTAATATAAAATAAATTCACAGCAGTGCAGTTGTGATGTGACCTCAGGAGGGTTTATAGCTCTTTTTTTTTTTTAATTTTGCTACATTAGCATCAGTAAAGGTAAATGGTGCATATTTATTTCTAAAGAGGAGAGTGAGGTCACAAATGCAGTGTAAGAGCCTCCAATAATAACTGAACTGTGAATTTGGTACATTTACCTTTTGGCAATGATTCCTAGTAACTGGTGATTAGCTCCCCTCACTGATTGCCTCACAACAGGATAGAGATTCCAACAATAATAACCTCAACTAAACACTACATTTACTCAGGTCCTCAGCAGTGCACCTACCGAGCTTAAAGTGGATCAGATGAGTGATTGTTGAGAACACAGACACATAGATTCGCTCATTTATTAGCAAGATGAAAGCACATTATGCATCTGTCCATATTAACTGCTTGTGCACCTGAAGTGTTGTGTTGACCTGCAGGTTTACTCTCCCGAGCAAGAGAGGAGTAGGATAGACGTGTTTGACCTGCTTTCTGATGTTAGACCTGCTGTCCACGTAGGTTGTCGATCTGCTCTGAGTCAAAGCACCACATGACCCAAATCAAGCAGCTGTATTTCTGATGAACCAAGATGGGTGCATGAATTCAGTCATCTTGATTAAAATCCTCTGACTTTGTCTGCTAAGCAGTCAGTCACACATCTTTTAAATAACAAGTTGGTTTTCTTTCTATTTAATCAGTTGACAGATCATATTGAGGTTTTTAAGAGGTAACTTGAATACTGAATAGGGATAAATGATGATGGGTGCAATTATAATTAAGGTGCAATTATACTGATTGTTTTACTAGTTAATCATGATTATGAGTCTAATGAACAACTGGTTTTATTGCACTGTCTGTATCTCATATCAACATCTTGAAATGAGATTACCAAAATAAATGAAATATTTGATTCCTTTTACAATATACAAAACTGATTATATGTAATTATAAAAGATGTAGGCACAATCATTTTATACTGAAACAGATGGTCAGCTGGCCTAATTAGTTCTAGTAGTTTAGTATTTTTCAAGGCTTCCAGAGAGAGCATGGCAGTTTGATGTTTAGCCTACAGTATCTGTCTGTCTTGTTAGAATCATAGATTAAATTTGCTTCCACTTGCTTGTTTCTGTCTTACTGTCACACTGATGCTCCCCACAGCAGCTAATCACCACATCATGCAGTGTATAATGAACAGGTTTGGAAATCTGCAGACTTCTATTAATATTTAATCTCCAGGTTTGAAGCGGACTGAACTGATTGGCCCATGATTACATCTTGAAATCAGCTTGAAAAGCTTTCAGTGCTAATTAGCAGCTTTGAGATGTTTTATCTGAATTCACATTAACTTTGTGACGGCTTTCTAATTCCATCCCTGTCACAGAGTCAGCCGCGCATCGTGGTGCAGTCAGCCAGTGTTGAAGAGGGCATGAGCAAACAGCAGCAGCCAGTAAGTTCTCCAGCCCCAAACGGTGTTGTTCTGTGGGTATCTGTAAGCACCCAGAGTCTATTTTGTCTGACATTGTTGCATGCAAAAAAACCCACTTCATTTGTCATCATGATTTTAAATATCTCCACACATCTACACTTTTATTACCATAGTTTGAGCCTTTGTGTTCCAAAAAGTGAGGCCATTCAAACCTATTAATGAATTCTACATAAAGTGAAATAAGATATATTAAGTAAGCCTTTACTGTATTCTATTTTTACTGTAGCAGTTTGATAACTTGTGCTTATACATATGCTTATACATGCATGCAGATATGCAGCAACCCCAAAGTCCAGGCAAGGTCTTTGAGATAATGCAATCTTTAGTTTGTTTTCAGGAACATTTGGCTTTGCCAGAGGAAAATAAAGTGACTCAGACATAGAAAATGGTCTCCCATTCTCAGGGTGCATAAATACAGATTAATATCAGCTGCTCTCCACGTGCACAGGGATTATTAGTACCTTGTGACCTAAGGGAACTGAACTCTATGAAATTCCAGGTGGAGGATTTTAAATAATCTTAGAGCAATGGAAGTTGTGTACATGGTTCTAGTTGAGAACTAGTAATAAACTGTCCAGTCCATCAGAATTATTTGTTAATGTTTTTATGACAGGTGAACACTGCAAGATAATGACATTAAACTCTTGGCAGTGAAACCTTTTTATTGACATCTATATTGTGCAGGTTTTCCCACGTGGAAATAGATCAGTACTCAGTAATAGAAGTGGATTCAGTAATGCCATTTGTATCAATAAAATCTTTCCAATTGTTATCACTAATATTCAGGCTGTAACTTGGAAAAACCACAGATCACAAAAATGGCCAGCCAGTAAGCCACTTTATTTAGAAGCAGTTGTGTGACACTACGTTGTCCTCGTAGATGCTGTGGTACAAAAAGTAATTTAAACCACTGAACCCACAAATTATCACCAGCCTACACTGCTTCTCTCAGCACTATCTCTTTAGTTTTTTTATTATTACTTTGAAGAAGCTGTCTGCCAACAAGTTTACCTGATCGTCTTGTGCACAATACCAGGACTCTGTAATTAAATGGAATGCATTCATTTTTAATACCAATTACATCTGATATGCTATGAAATACCAGAATGCGGTCAAAGAGTGGTTACATCACTGTTATTTAAATAATATTTCTGTTGCCTTCAGGTGGCCATAACTTAATCCAGGTGTAAGTGTTAAGACTGTAAATAAACAATGATGTAGCTTCCAGGTTTGAAAAGTGACTCTAATGCAGTTCTGCCATGGCCAGCAGGGGGCAACTCCTCTAGTTGCCAAAAGAATTCAGAATCAGAATCAGAATACTTTATTAATCCCAGAGGAAATTATGTGGTCACAGTTGCTCCAAGACAGTAAGAACATTAACTAAGAAGTTAAAGTACCAATATTAAATAATACAATGTATTACAAAATTACAGTATTACAAAAATAGCTCTAATAAATACAAATAGCTCTAATATATAAATGTCCCAATATATTACACAAAAAATTATATAGAAGTCTATGGGAAAGGGGCCCTCTGCTCCCTCCCCTCCCATGTTTATTTTGTAATTTGTGGTCCTTATTAGAGGCAAAAAGTAGGAGTGAGATTTCACTAACCAGTGGCTGACATAAGGGTGGCTATATCTATCTTATTTACAGTCTATGGGTGTAACTACAAATTAAAAGTGATTTCATGGTAATATCTGCTTTGGAAACTGGCAACATTTCAAACAGGGATCTAGTCTTTTGCTGCACTTTGGGTGACTAAGACCATTGTTTTATGGTGTCCCCCCAGGTGCCCCTTGAGGAAACCATTCCTGTTGACATCCAACCAGAGATCCACAGATCTATGCCTCTTCCACCTCCAATCATCCCAGAGACTGAAGACTCCACTCCCAGTCCAGTGAGCGAGGCTTCCAGCGGATACATGTCATCCAGCGGATACATGTCATCCAGCGGATACATGTCATCCAGCGGATACATGTCATCCAGCGTATCTGCAGTAACGCTGTCAGAAGTCTACACGCTGAGCTGGGACTTGCCTTCATCATGTGGTAGCAGAGCAGATGGCTTTGAAACAGTGCTAGATGAGGAAGAAGAGGAAAATGGTGTGACACAGAAGTTCTACTCTTTTTCTGTCACCGCACAATCCGACACTGGTCATGAGTCTCTTCTTCTAGACCAATCAGGGCCTCAGGAGTTACTGCCCTGTTTGAATGAGAAAGCAGATGCAGAGACTATGGACCAGCAGCCATCCAAAACAGGTGTTACTCTGAGTCAACAAGAACAAAATCACTTACAAACAGACCAGTTAAAGGAGGCAGAAAAACCTGATCCTGTTGCAGAAGCAGAATTGCCAGACCAGACCGAACAAAAACAAGACTCGACAGCTGACCACAATGGATCAGAACAATTGGATCATTCAGACACACACAAAGCTTCAGAGGTAGTACAAGAAAATGAGACCAAACAGACAGAATTACCACATGTAGACCATAGTAAACCAAAGAGTCCTTCAAAAGAAGATCTTGAGGTGGCTGCTACAAAGAAAGTAGAATGTGAACTGCCTTTTTCCAGTGAAACACAACCATCTGCCCAGGAAGGAGAAATGCAACTGGAATCGACCATCTCACAGCCCCAGGAGCCCACACAAGACCAGACAGCTTCTGACAGTACTCAAGATCTATCTCCAAACCTGATCCCAGCTTTGTCTGAAGCCTCTGCTCCTGATCCAGAACCACCTGTAGACTTGGGTGCTCAAGCTTCATCCAAGGAACAATCAACTTCTGATGTCCCACAAACAAACGGTGCCTCCTTCCTACCCTCATCTTCAGCCACCAGAGAGGTTCAGCAGCCAGCACCTTCCTTCAAACCTGCAATAGGCCCCATTCCCTCTTCCAAATCTGGTTCCTCAGTAGCCAACCCCTTCAAGATCCAGAAAGTGAAGTCTTCAGACCTCAAGTCCTTTCTGCAGATTCTGAGTGAGGAGGAGGGTAAACCTGCACAGGTGGATCAAGCCAGCAGCTTTGGGGCAGGACTAAGTCTTTCAGTGCCAATGGAAGGCCTGGAAATCATCTCTGACTCAGAGGAGGGAGATACAGCTGGTTCTAGTGTTCTTCCTGATTGGTTGAAAGAAGGAGAGTTTGTGACTGTGGGGGCCAATAAGAGTGGTACAGTGCGATATGTGGGACCTACAGATTTTGCAGAGGGTACTTGGGTTGGAGTGGAACTTGAGGTACCAGCAGGTAGGTTTAGACTAGACCAGACACCCTTTACTAATCTGATCTGATCTCACCTCATTCTTCATCAAAATTTACATATGCTGGTTAGAACCTTAAACAAACAGTTTTTGCTCTTTCTTCAGGAAAGAATGATGGCTCAGTGGGTGGTAAACACTACTTCCACTGCAATCCTGGTTACGGGGTGTTGGTAAGGCCCGACAGAGTAACCCGAGGTGGTGCCAAACGCCATCGCCAACAGCAGCAGCTGCAGCAAAAGCGCCGTAGTGCCAACCTGTCAGGGTCCAGCCCAAACCTGGCAGCTCTTACAGCTCTGGCCAAAGGTGAAGGTGGAACAGGATTAACTAGTCGCAGCAGGGGAGAGAACCGCAAGTCATGGAACACTTAAGAAACTAAACGGCTTATTGCTGGTCATCACCAGCCACTGTCTACACCAAGAAGCTGGTTTATGTGATTAAAGGGTAAGCTTATAGACATGGTGGTCTCTGGTTCATTTTAGGCAGATTCACTGGAGGTTTAACAGTAAGTTTGGATGAGTCACTCTATGCTCTTCTGTCTGGAGAGGAAACCCTTCAGATGTTTTTTTTTTGCTTTTCCTGTTAAATGGCTCCATTCCTATATGACTTACTTGGTAAACACTGAATGTTTCATCTGAAAATGTGAATGTTTTTAGATACTTAGATGCTAACAACCTTTTTTTTAATGTATTTATTCAAAAGACATTAAATTACAATCAAAGCACTGCCTCAAAATCAGTACATGCTTTTTTTTTCTTTTTTTTTTTAAACATGTTCTGCTGCGCGCAGCTGAAGTACACTGGAAGTACACTACGGATGTATTCACATCAGGCATGTTTCCTTGTACTGTGCATGAGAAAAATTAGGTTCATAATTTTATGCATATTTTAGTTTGATTGGGGTATTTTTTGGAAGCAGCGATGCACTGTCCTCTCACATTTAATAGCTAACCCACTGATTAGGAAGCATGCTTGGGCACAGTTAGCAATCACACTATGCAAGTGCCTGACTCTAACAAAACCAGGCGAGGTCATGGCACAGCAGGCAGCGATCACACTAGTCAAATGAACTAGACGTTGCGGGTCAAACGTGCTTGGCACAGTACAGATTGCTGAGCCTGAGTACATCTTAAAACTCCAAAGGTTAGCCAGTTTTTCTTTTCACCTTTGTTCTGTTCAAAAGATACACACATCTGGATGTCTGGTCGCATATTGGTTTATTTTGTAATGGATGACTATGTGATGTAATTTTATTCTTGTGCCTTGAAATGCCTTTGAAAAATGCCTTAGACATAAATCACCAAACTGTGTAGCATTAACTGTTAAAGGGGATTATTTGGCTCTTGAATGTGTGATTCTACTGCTAAAAATATTTGCACTCCTGAAAAATTCTACTGATGAAATTTTGTAACATTTCTAAATCTGTATTTTCTCGTCCTGTCAAGCGAAAACAGAAATATGGATTGGAAGTGTTTTATGTGAGGGTGTTTGAGAATTTGTGTTGGAGCCTGTTGATTGGTTGGTGAGGATACTTCAGGGGATTTTGTTTGTTTTAATGCATGTTGTGTTAGTTTTTGTCTGGCCAATAAGGCATTTAATACATGTGCATTTAAAATGATCAAGTTGACTGCTTGAATGTTTATTTAAAGATTTTTTTGATAATGAAAAGCAAAAATCAACTTTTTATAAGTGATATTAAATAAATTTCATTCTGCTCTACCGGTGAGTGAATATCTGTGTATATTTGTATTTAACAAGAGGATAAACACTGAGAGTTTTTTTTTTTTTCTCTGCTACATTATATACTCAATTATTTTTCAATGATTTATTGGATGCTAACTTTGGAGAAGAAAAATAAGGTTTCAGCATCTTTCAGCACCATGCTGTCTGGATTTTGAATATTTTCAAGAGGAGAAAATCAAGTGTGCCTCTGCAGCCCGCTTTGCAAACCCACCTCCACCCCAGCTCCTGCATTTCATACTATTTGTAATTTTTCTGACTTAATTACCATCATGCCCTTTGTCACTGATGCCTGCCCTGTTTTGTAAGGGGGTCTTACAAAACTACTGCTCTCCCTGCCTTTTCTTTCCACACATGGGAATGGAAGGGTGGGGAGGTGCCAGAGCAGGTGCTGCCACTTGTAGTGATCCGTATAAATCACTACAAATGGAATAACAATTTTATTTGACTAAATTGCCCATAACAGAACTGAAAGCTTTGCCAGCTGAAACGTGGAGAGACCTTTTCCCACAGCTAATACAAGACCTCTCTGACTCCAGGCCCAGACGTTGTCAGAGCTCATTAAACTAAAGAATGGCAAAACATTGTGATGATCCCCAGTGAAGGAACTAGCTGTCAAAATAGTATTTTTTTTTCTATTTTGTCTTAATTCTGACCCTCTTAAACCTTTTTTGTGTTTTCTTACACCACATTTCAGCTGCTACAAACTGCTGCTGTTTATCTCTGTTCCCCATCTCATATAAGAACTAAAAATGTTTATGCTAACATTTAAGGTATTCTCTGAAGGTGAGGCATTCTCTGCACCACACACACCACAAGATGCTGACTGCTATGCCTTCTCCTTATCTCATTAACAGTGTAACAAAAAATGTCTCAGTCTGCAGGATATCATCATCTCGCTGCACCACAAATTACACACATAAGAGCTCCACAGAGTGTCCTGGACTAACAGGGAACAGTACAAATTTCACATTATGTAGCTGTGTGTCACTTGTCCCACTGACAGGTTACTGGTAAAATTATTATATGTGCAGTTTATGTCCCTCCATCTGGTAATGCAACAACAGCTACAAACCTGCAACTGCAATATATTTCAGGAGCACCTTATTTATTCTTCGCGGTTTTAATCCCTGCAAACTAGAACGGTCACTGCCTGGCTGTGGTCCAAGGTTTGAAATGTTCAATGCAGGATAGAATACTGGACACGTGCTATGGTAATGCTAAATCAACACCTCGTTTGAAAAATCCTGTCTACTTAATACCAACCTACAAGGCAGTCTTAAAGAGCTGCAAACCAAAGAACAAAACAGTAATTGTGTGGTCAAAGGACAGCACTGACTCACTGACAGGTTGCTTCCGTAGTACTGAATGGAATCTTTTTCATTGTTCTGACATAAATGAGGCTGAAAGTAAACTGAATCAGCTTTTGAGGGTAGCTAAGAAGTGACAGAAGGATATTTTAGAGGAACATTTTTATAAATCCAACTCCAAAAGTCTGTGGGACTGTGGGCCATGAAGGCTCTAATGAGCATGAACCCAGTTAAGAAACATTTGATTACTGCAGATGATCAGCAAATAGCTGATGATCTCAACAACTGCAGTTTGAGACTGGTGATTTCACAGCAGAGTGCATGAAGGAGCTGGATTCCCAGGCTTTAAATGAATGTGGTGACAGACTGTTGATTTTTGATCCAAAGGCGGTGAGCGATCACAGTCCTGTGAGTATTCATGGTCCATCTATTGTACAGGTTCAGTCTTATAAGTACAATGCTGTTTACACTGATAGATGGAGTTTTCATGTTTACTGGGTCTGCTCTCGGATACAACAGAGATTACATTTTTCACACAGACTGCGCCTGTATGGTGTTGATTGAAAAAAAAAAAACATCCTTCCATTTTCTTGGGCTGTTTTAGAAAGTATAATGAGATACAGAATAACAGCACGGTGTGGAAATCTCTCAGTGGCAGTGAAACTGAGGATGCTAAAAGTGGTGCAGACAGCCAGGAAAATCACAGGGCAGAAAGCTCATCATAGCCCTCAGTCCCTTTATGAACAGTGTGTGTTACAACAAGCCTGGGGAATTTTGTGTGATCCAACTCATATACTGTACTCGCAATATAAACTGGCAGAAGATATAGAAGTTCCACACTGTAAGTTTAAAAGGTCTAAGAATTCATTTGTGCCTTGTTCAATTAATGCTCTGAATAGCAGTCTGTAGTGTGGAGGTCACTGGGTTAGTGCAACAGTTATACCTACAATGAATGTTGATTTTGATGCATGTTAAGTGTTTGGTTGTACTGTTGGCAACTTGGACTTTAAGTCCAGAACAAATTTCTTCTTTGGGGACAGTAAAGTAAACTGAATTGAACTGAAATACTTTATCCCATATTTGGGAAATGTCTTTTTTACAGCAGCTGAAACAATAATTACAATAATAATAACAAAAATAAAATATTTTTGAAACCAACAAGCAATGATAGAATTTTAAATGAGTAGATGACTGTCGGACAAATGTATCCTAGTATAATGAGTTATTGCATGTGGTATGAAAGATTCCCTGTATCTGTCCTTGATAGAGAAGGAGCTCCACTGCTGTCATGGTCCCTCTGTCCTGCTGACCTGCCAGTTTCTGTCTATCTCTCCACCTCAAGCTCTTTACCTCATTCCTCTGCTATCCTGGTTTGCGTGTGTGTGTGTGTGTGTGTGTGCATGTGTATCTGAGTGTGCTGGTTTTGGTGCAGTAGCAGGACTCAGTGGAGGTTTCCCACCTTTTGGTTCCACACACCTGCTGGCAATCATGCACTTGTCTGTCATGACCTCAGTACTACTACTGACAAGAGCCAGTACTTAAGGGAGTGGCTAAAGTGGCTTGAGTTTTTGAAATTGTTGCTGTAGCACATATCTCACCGTAAATAAATTCACTGTAACTGAAGGAGTCCTGCATTTGAGTCTTGCTTTGCTTCATGGCAAACCTGACAGAATGATCCAGCCACTATGGACTCAGCGGACTCAGATCCTGTTCAACGTGATAGAGAAAAACTACGACGTCGGGGACCGGGAGCTGCTTGCCATTAAGTTGGCACTAGAAGAGTGGAGACATTGGTTGGAGGGGAGTCTGGACGGATAAAAAAAACCTTGCCTACCTGCAAACTGCTAAACGCCTTAACGCACGGCAAGCCAGATGGGTACTTTTCTTCACTCGCTTTAACCTAACCATCACCTACAGACCTGGTTCACGCAACGTGAAACCTAATACCTTGTCTCACCAATTCGCTATTGCCGATGAGCCACCTGAAAAAGAAGAAACCATCCTCCCACTGTCCTGCATCATTGGGTCCCTCACCTGGGAGATTGAGTCACTGGTTCGGGAGGCCCAGCGCGAGGAACCTGATCCAGGTACTGGACCACCAAACCGCCTGTACGTCCCGTCCCAGGTCAGAGCTAAAGTAATTCACTGGGCTCATACTGCTAAGTTTACTTGTCATCCTGGTAAAAATCTAACTATCTCCTTTCTGCAACGCTTGTTTTGGTGGCCATCTTTGGCCAAAGATTTCCAGGATTATATCTCTGCCTGTTCTATTTGTGCACAGAACAAAACCTCCTGCTCACCACCCACCAGACTGCTAAGACCATTACCCACACCCGGTCGTCCTTGGTCACATATCACCCTGGACTTTGTAACTGGACTGCCACCATCCTCAGGTAATACTGTAATACTGACAATCATCAACCATTTTTCCAAAGCTGCCCATTTTATTGCCCTTCCCAAACTCCCATCCGCTCTGGAAACCACGCAACTATTAACTGACCATGTTTTCCACCTGCACGGTATCCTTGAGGACATTGTTTCTGATTGTGGGCCCCAGTTCATTTCTCGTGTCTGGAAAGAGTTCTGTGCTGAACTCGGGGCCCAGTTCAGTTTCTCCTGCTTTTCACCCACAGACCAATGGACAAGCTGAGAGAGCCAATCAGGAGCGAAGCGCTGCGTCGCTTCAATGAGCCAGTCTCTTTGGAGTTCACAGCTTTCCTGGATAGAGTACGCCCATAACTTGATGACTTCATCAGCCACTGGTCTGTCTCCGTTCAAGGCCTCGCTCAGGTACCAACCTCCACTTCTCCCAGCTATAGAAGGTGAACACTCTGTTCCGTCTGTCCAGCATCACCTTCACCGTTGCCGCCGTGTATGAAGGTCCACTCATGCTGCTCTGCTCCGAACTAAGGAACAGAATAAACACCTTGCTGACCGTCACAGGATCCCAGCTCCACCTTATCAACCAGGTCAGAGAGTATGGTTATCAACAAGAAATATCCCATTACGAATTGAATCTAAGAAGCTTGAACCTAATTATATTGGCCCCTTTGAAATACAGTCAATGATCAACCCTGTGTCAGGATTATCCATGCTCTTTTGGATTTTTTTTTTTTTTTTTCAGAATTCTGAGAAAAAAGTCGGGGTCCCTGAAGATGCCATTTCATTAATGGAAGAGCTGAAGGTGAGTGAAAAAAGAGAGAGTTCAGTGGCTGGCAATTCTAAGGCAGAACGGTTGTGATTTTCTGCTAGCATGTTTGTTAGCTTACAATGTTGGGCATTCGAGGAATAACCAGTGTTTCACAACGTTACGCCACACTCTGAACTGAGGGTTTAAGAGCTGGTCATTGTTGGATCATCCCAGACGGCTTTGTTGAGTTTTATTTTATTTCTCTTCTGTTTGAGTTGAATATGTTTTCCAGGGCAATTAACCTATAGGAGGTTGGTTCTTTAATATCCTTTAATACATTTAATATAACGCTGTTTGTTCCCAACGACAAAAAAAAAGCCAAAAACTGCTGTAAAAATATTATATAGTAATATTTTTTCCACTTTAAAAGACTCAGTCTTTTAAAACTACTTCAACCTGAAATACACATTACAAATATTTTTTTATTTTTTTTTATTTCAACCCCTTAAGCTTATAGCTCCACTTTTTTTAATTGAAAAAAAAAACAAAAAAAAGAATTTCCATAAAATACATTTCAATGAGTACTTGATTATTTTTATTGGGCCCTGAGATGGGGCAATGAATGGCAGCAACATTGATTTGCATGCATTTTAATTTTTTCTACAGGGTCAGATTTTTTTTAAAAACTCCCACTCGAGGTCCTAAGAACAAAAAATGTCACCTTCCCAAAAACTGCTGTAGGGCAAAAGAGAGCGACAGAGCGAGAGCATCTATCTGAGTGTGAGAGTCCAGCTCAGGTGGAGCAGAGGCTGCAACTGATTACTGATGAGAGAGGGGCCTGCAACAGCACCCTGCAGCTTTGAGTTGATTCATTTTTTGACCTTTAAACACCAGCTAAAATGAGCAGCCCCACGGAATCCTCTCACATCTCACCAGTCTGCAATTGAGCGTCTCTCATGCAGATTTGTCACAATCTGATGCAGGATTTCATCCATCAGCAGAAGTGCAAAGCTGGACTCCGCATCACTGATTCAAGTAGTGGCATAGTGTGTAGGTCCCAGGATCAAACCTCTGGCTGCTGGGACGTAGCAGAGCGCCACAGTATTTGTGAGAGACCAAAATATTTTTCACTTTATTTTTTTTTTAAGTCCATCCCGCTGCTTCATCCATGTTTCATCCGCTCTCATCTTTGGATGAGTCTTCAGATGAATCAGAGTTGGAGTCCAGCTGGTCTGTTTCTATATCTGAGGCCTCCTCCATGTCAGCCTCTGAGTCCTCGGAGGAAGATGTAGAGCCATCTTTGCACTCAGAATGCACTCAGAATGCATGATCATTTCCAGAGCCTGCTGTGTGCTGTAAATTCTTGCCATCTCCAAAATAATTACTCCTTCACTGCTGCTCATACTTCTAACCATGGCTGCAGTGTAGCTGCATAAACCAGCAACCAAAACAAAGTCTGATTCTGTTTTGGTTCCTGCTGCTGAGGTATCTTTAAAGTGCTGAAAAGATACTCATTGTTTATTATTATTGAATTTATAACGCAGAGTGTGGCCTTCTAAGAGAAAAGCCTTTAAGTTGGATATCACACACATGCACATGCACACACACACACACCCACACACACACACACACACAC
>VUQS01074723.1:0-14173 GCA_015108495.1 Heterochromis multidens | reverse complement strand
AACTGAGGGCTTAAATACACACAGGAGGATAATCAAACAAGTGGAGACAGCTGGGGAACACAACAGGGGCAAATCAGGAGTAACGAGGGAGGGGAAGCAAAACTAAACTTAATACACAAGAGACGAGGGACTGTCAAAGTAAAACAGGAAACATAACTCAAAATATTACACAAACTTAGGAAGTCCATAATGCATCAAATGCTGGGTCAATGGACCCAGAATCATGACAGCTATGCTGGCCAGATAAAATTCGAAGTCCTGCACTGTCCTGGACTGTTTTATTATTCCTGCATGTACTAGAGAGGCCTGCTGTCACTTTTTGGGGCTTCCTGGTAAGCCCAAGAGCAAAGTTAGGAAGGTTGATGTTTCACAGGCCAAGGGGGAGAGTTCAGGCCCTTGGCAGGTGTCTCTGCCTTCCCCTGATGTGAAGTGTGCTGCAGCTCAGCCTCTTGGCAGCCCCTCTCTGGCCCCAGCCCTCGGGTGGGAGCCAGAAGAGGAGAGCTATCAGGAGACCGATGTTGATGTGGAGACCGTCTTCTCCTCTGAGGAGTATGACCTGTCTTGTGAACAGCCAGCAGCTAGTTCCCCGGGAACAAAGTTGGGCCACAGTTACTTTTCTGAGGTTATTGGCAGGGTATCCAGGGTTCTGGATATTGCCCTCCCTGAAAGCCCTGTGGCGTCCGCATCTAGGTTTGAGAAAATTGTGCAGCCGCCCAACTTTAAGGACCTGATGTGCTGACAATTTGACTCACCTGCTGCAACGCACAGGTGGTCCTCTGCCTGTAAGAGATTTTCTAATGTGCATGACTGGGAACAAATTGCCTGTGGCCCGCTCCCCCCGGTGGATCAGGTTCTTGCTCCACTAGTCTCGTCCTCTAGGTCCTTTCTTGGCCAGGCTACGTGCCCTAGCAGGAACTACAGGGTCAAGGATGCTTTGCTAGCTAAGCTACACAGGACCATGGCTACCCAGGCCTGTCTGGCTAATACGAGGGCCATTATGTCCCTCTACCTTCATAACCTGTCTCACCAGGTGCGGTCGGGTTCTGATGACTCTAGTGCTGCGGGCGAGCTTCTATGGTTGTCTCAATCCCAGCTCCAGCAGGATAATTGGGACTGCTTAAGGAGACTGTGTTTGGCCCAGGAGCAGCTCGACTGTTGGAAGAGGCTCTAGACAGTCATCGCTGTGCACAGGAGATGTTGAGGAACCTGACCAGATGCTGTAGGAGCACTAGGAGGTCCAGGTCTTCCATGCCTCAACCAGCAGCTGAGGTTCCAGCATGGGGCCCTGGGCCTCAGCTGCAGGCCTTTCGCAGGCGTAACACTCAGTTACGCTTGTAACACACAGGGGAGAGGCGGAGGACATGCAGCTAAGGCTCAGATATCCTCAAGCATCCTCCCCCCTCCTGACTGTTCCTGGAGCCAGGCTGGCCAGCCCCCTCCCCTGCCAGCTCAGAGGGCGGCCTGGTCGGCTCTAGGGGCGGACCCATGGGTGGTGTCTACCATGACCCATGGCTACCACCTGCAGTTCTCATGCAGACCCCCTGTGATGACTACTCCTAACTTTATGACTGTGAGAGACCCCCAGCATGCTCGGATACTGCGGGAAGAACTCTCCACCCTCCTGGAGGAAAGCACCATAAGAGAGGGGGAAGCCGAAGATGGTGGACTTCGCCTCATTCTGGACCTCAGGGGTCTCAACACTTACCTTCGTCCCCTGTGATGCAAGATGCTGACAGTCCCCAGGGTGAGGCAGGCCATCAACGCCGGGGATGGGTTTGCCATCATCGACCTCAAGGGTGCCTACTTCTAGATACCCATCTGGCCAGGGCTCTGGACTCCATCAGGGCCTCTGCTTCTCTTACCCCAGAGTGGCAGCGGACCTTCAGAGTTTGCTTCAACCACTTCAGGCTTCTCTCACGGTTCAGCTGGGGACTGTGCCTCCACCTCATGAGCCTCATGGGGCTCATGGTGCAGGTAGTCCCTCTAGCTCTCCTACACATGAGACCTGTCCAACGATGCCTGCTGAGCCTGGGCCTCTGCCCGCAGTGGTCTCACCAGGCGATAATTCTGGTTTCAGGGGGGCTCCACCGAGCTCTCCACTGGTGGTTGGACTCGACCAACTTGGAGCAGGGCCAAGTGGGACCAGTGACTCACGTCAGCTGGTCTTCACAGATGCTTCCCCAGTAGGTTGGGGCGCGGTCCACAAGGGCTGTGGGGTCAACGGCCATTGGACCAGCCATTGGGTTGACGCGGACCTCAGGTGGTCGAGCAGATCTGGCGTCACTTTGGAAGGGCAGAGGTCAACATCCAGGTCTTTTGCGTCCAGGGAGTTGACACACTGCTGTCTGTTCTTCTCCCTGCAGAACGACATTCCTCCCCTGGGGTGGGACACCCTTACGCACACTTGGCCCCAGACTCTCTTCTATCCCTTCCCTTCATTCTCTCTCCTCCAGTCGGTTCTCCGTCGGGTCTAGACAAAGGAGATGAGGTTAATCCTGGTGGCCCCTCTTTGACTGCACATGCCATGGTTTTCAGCAATCCTGCTGCTTTTGAACAGAACACCATGGGAGCTTCTTGTTTGAAGGGACCTCCTGTCTTAGGCGAGCAGGACGCTGTTCCACCCCTTCCCTGCAGGGCTCAGGCTGATAGCCTGGACCCTGAGAGGGAGAGGATCCTTGCCCTAGGGCTGCCTGAGCCGGTGGTACGAACTCTGCAGGAGTCTCGCGCACCATCCACTAGGGCTGCCTACTCATACCGCTGGGGACTGTTTGTCTCCTGGTGTCCACTGTGACCTCCATGAGGCCACAGTGGAGACTATCCTGCAGTTCCAGCAGTCCCAGCTGGAGGCGGGCAAGTCTGCGTTTACCTGCGAGGTATGGCAGTGATCAAGGCCATTAGGACAACTGACCAGCTGTCTGTCAGCTTTAACCCTGGGATCCTGGGCAGACCCTTGTCCAAGTCCAGGCTGTCCCATTGGGTTGTGGATGCCATTCGGCAAGCATATGCATTCTGGGGTGTTCCTCTCGCTTCCAAAGTGCTGGCCTACTTGACCCGAGGTATTGCCACCTCATGGGCCTTATGGAGGGGTGCTTCCGTTTCAGCCATTTGTGTGGCGGCGATGTGGTCATTCCAGTCAACATTCTCCAGGTTCTACCATCTTAACATGGCAGCCAGCCCCTCCTTTGGAGAGCGGGTTCTGGGTGCATCTCAGCGGTAGCCAACTGGACGTTGTCTCCACGGTCAGCCTAGTGTCTTGCAGGCCAGTCAGAGAGGTCACTCCATTATGACCTTCTGGGGCCAGTCTTGCATATTGCAGACTGTTAGCCCCTCCGCCTCTCTGGCTTGGCCTTCGCGTCTGGCAGGGCCTTGACGAGGTTGGTGTGTAAATATGTATATTTGTAAATAGTTAGTTTAAGCACTGTGGTGGTTGTTGTTGGGCTGTACCATCTCCTCACGGGGTGTCTTAAAGAGTTACCTCGTACATATGGAATATGTAACAGAGTGGAGAGTCTTGATGCAATAGAGAACGGTTGGTTACAACTTGGTTGTAACTTTGGTTCTCTGAATGAGAGACTATCTCTCCAGCTTTAAGGCTGCTCGGAGACATGTTCCGATCAAACGATCAGTGATTTCACGTCAGCACAGCTATTTTATAGATAAGCTGTGGGGTGTGACCAGGCAAGCCAGAGTGTCTTAAAGAAGTATCCACACACCCTGACTAGTGGGGGGGTCATTCCCTGTACATATGGAATATGTAACAGAGTCGAGAGAGAGTCTTTCACTCAGAGAACCAAGGTTACAATGTAACCAACCGATACTCCTTGCAGTGCTGTTGATGAAGGATGATATGGACTTCTCATCAGCCAATAAACAGTGTGTATAACTTCAACTGCCTGTGTGTTCTGCATTTGGGTCCTCCATCACAACATATCTTGGGTAGATGTCCATGAAATCTAGTATTATCTAGTATTTCCATGCCCCCTTCAGTAAGGCTGTAATTACGTTGATCATCATAAACCTTTCAGCATTCTACGAAATAAAAAACAGTAGCCTGCTGTTGCGCATATGATAAACATTGTAAAACACAATAACTAAATAAGAGCATGTTAGTATTGTTCTTGTGAACATTTCTCCATGCTGTATTTATTTGGGAGTAGAGTCTTCTAGTTTTAATCTGTCCCCGAAATTAATGAAAATACTCATCGAGTGCTCCTTTAAAATTAAATGATGCATGAATAATAAGAGTTTGAGATACCATGTATTAGATTAGAGCTAAATTTAAACCACAAAGTTTTAATCTGCCAAGCTCAAAATTGTATTTTACCACTTTAATAAAAGGGTCCCAACCCTTACTAAAATCTAATGAGTTCTTTCTTTACCAATGCACCAACTCTCAACCAACTTTCTTCTTATTGGTAGTTTTTGAATAAACATACAAACATAAAAACAATACAAGGAAAAAAAATGGCACTCAAGAGCTAGGCTGAGGAATCATTTTTTTAAAGTGGTATAAAGAGGCATTACATAATGTTATCATCAAGTGTATTTATTTCTGGAAAAAAAAGCCCATATTTGTCTGTTTGTAAACATTTACCAAAATCCTTAGATTTTTTTTTTTTTATTGTTTTTTATTGTTTTTAAGCATGTTTGTTCAGCATTTGCTGTTTCCTGGCTTCTGTTAACCATCTTTCCTGCCAAGGTTTTCAGAAAACCTCAGCTGTTATTTTAAGAAAATACCACCCAAATCTGTCCTTGAGGGAAAAGCATGACCTCACATTCATCCCCTGAGGGGGAAATTACCATGTACTGTCTATCCTTCCTATTAGAGCCTCTTCAGTCTGCACGAATTCCCATGTAATTGGGCCTCCCAGCGGATGTTAATATATCACCAGTGAATCTGCAGCCTGACCTTTGACTCTGTGATATTGCAGACAAGTCAAGCAGCAGGGAAAGAGCAGAAACATATTCCCAGCAGGTGAGGTGGATCAAAAGTTTTTGTCTTCTGCTTTTTAGACAACAAAAGACTCTGGCTCTTTGAATTATTTTCCTCCAGGCTATATACTGTTTCTTCTCATCGCTGCACATTTGACGTAGATACATAAAGCCTCAGAAAGTAAAACTAACTCAATTTTTCAGTTTTTGCGTCAGTTGCCCAGGTGAACTCAGATCTGCTTGCTTATTTTTCCACTGGTGTTGCATATTGTGGCACATAGTTCAGCTATTTTGGGCTCAGCTGCCATGATTCTGATCTTTTATTTTTTATTAATGTGTCTCTCCTGACTCTGAAAACTTTATGGGATTTTAAAACTAAACACCAAGGGTAGGTAAACCTTTAAGCAACATGAAAACATTCTGGGCCTTTAAAAACAGAATAATAGTTCTGCAAAAGAGCCACCATTTACTTTAGGTTTGTGAGTCTAAATGGCATTTTCTGTGCATAATATACACAGCGGTGACAAAATACAGTAAGTGTGGCCGTTAGTTCTAGGTTAGTCAGTTTGCTGAGATTTAATGGGAAATGAAAGCATTTTCAGGTAAGACTTTGTTTTGTTCTTCTGTTCTGTTCTGTTCCAGCTGTATGAGGAACATATGTGGTTACACAGTGGCTGGAAATCATGTGGCACATTTCCAGTTGCAAGAAGTTTTCATGTCAAGTGGATAAATGTGTGTTTATGAGGTGTAAATTTCAACCGTTTAAGTATTTCCATTTGCAAAAGCAGCTGTATGGTCAGCAAAGTAATGGACTTTTACAGAAACTAATCTTTAACTGTAGATATTACATAATCGTTTTTATGGACATCTTTGACACATTAACCACTATCACAAGCAATGATGATTTTATGAGACTGTGATCACTTTAGAGTGTAGGTCTCTGCCTGTGTAAAGAGAGGAAAAAAAAAAGTCCCTGCAGGAGTCACACTGTTGTGATAAAATACTAAAGCAAGCACTGCACAATCTAATAAAACCTACACTCAGCCACTTTATAAGGTACTCCTCTTCAACTGTTTTTTAACACAAATATCTAATCAGCCAATCACATGGCAGGAGCTCAGTGCATTTAGGTATGTAGACATGGTCAAGACAAGCTGCTGAAATTCAAACCAAGCATCAGAATGAGGAAGAAAGGTGATTTAAGTGACTTTGAATGTGGCATCTTTGTTGGTGACAGACAGGCTGGTCTGAGTATTTCAGAATTTTTTGATCTACTGGGATTTTTCCACACAACCATCTCTAGGGTTTACAGAGAATGGTCTGAAAAAGAGAAAATATCCAGTGAGCAGCAGTTTTGAGCAAAAAGGCCTTGTTGATGACAGAGGTCACAGGAGACTGGTCAGACTGGGTCATGGATATTAGGCAAAGGGACCCAAAAGCAGAGCCAAAGGCAGGCAGGATTAAACACAAAGGACCTTTTAATGGTGGTGCAATCCAAAATTCAAATCTGTGTAAGAAAAACAAACAGAATTCATTTTACTGGGAGAAGTTGTCTGGGAAAAGACAACAGACACTCTGGCAAACAAACAAAAAGAAGACAGCACTATAAAAACACACAGAGCTAATTAGAGAAATAGAAACAGGAGGGTAATGAGACACAGCTGAAACCCATAAGTATAATGAGACAAGTGAAGTAAAATTAAACGCAAGACACAGGAGACAAATGAAAAAATAAATCAGGAAGTAACTAACAAATACAGAGGTTAGACACACACATACACACAACAACTTTACACTAAAGGGAACAAAGGGAATGGCTAGCAAACTTATACAAGAAACTCGTAAAAAACTAAGAGCATGAAAATAACTAGCAGAAAAGGTTCTAAATAATTCAAAAAAACATGGAAAAACGTTGCCTGGGCTGATGAGTTTCAATTTCTGCTGCAACAATCAGATAGTATGGTCAGAATATGGTGCAAACCTCATGAAAGCATCAATCCATCCTGCTTTGTATCAACGGTTCAGGCTGCCTGTGGTGGTGTAATGGTATGGGGGTATTTTCTTGGCACACTGTTGGCCCCTTTTTACCAACTGAGCATCATTTAAAAACCACAGCCTACTTGAGTATTGTTGCTGACCATCTCCATCCCTTTATGATCAGTGTACCCATCTTCTGATGGCTGCTTCCAGCACATTAACACACCATGCCACAAAGCTCAAAACATCTCAAACTGGTTTCTTGAACATGACAATGAGTTCACTGTACTCAGATGGCCTCCACAGTCACCAGATCTCAATCCAGTCCCTTTGGGATGTGGTGGAACAGGAGATTCACATCATGGATGTGCAGCTGACAAATCTGCAGCAACTCTATGATGCTGTCATGTCAATGTGGACCAAAATCTCTGAGGAATATTTGCAGAACTTTGTTGAATCTGTGCCACAAAGTATTAAGGCAGTTCTGATGGCAAAAGGGGGTCCAACCCAGTACTAGCAAGGTGTACCTAATAAAGTATCCTGTCAGTGTAGAATCTGTGGTTCCTAATTCGTTCATCTCTGCACCTGTTGTAGTTTATATTTTCTAGATATTTTCTAGATAAAATGCTTTAGTTTTAGATAAATTGCAAGGCACAGAAAATCAGATTGGAAACCTCAAAAAGAAGGTTTTAAAGCCAAAGTGAGTCACATCTAGTCTGGAACAACAAGTTCTGAATACATTTTCAACAGAGGTTTTTTGAGAAATGCAATATCTTCTTGATTATGATTTTAATTTTTAAAAAAAAACAATGTCTCAAATGAAAGTATCTGCCAGGTTGCAAAATATTCATCAACAACATCAAGTGTTTTCTTTTAATATCCGCCTCTGCGATACTTTCGCTCATTTGGAAACCAAAGCATGAATCAAAGCTTTTGGCAAAAGATTCTGGTCTACATTGTCAAATACTGCTTAAGTCAGAAGTGACTAATAAAAGAGATGGCCAGTGTTTCATAACTGTGATAAAAAGATGTCAAATCTTGAAGTGAATGTGGGATTTGATCGGATGTAGAGTGACGAACATCCACAGATGTCTGCTGCCTGAGCCAAAAGAAGCAAGCGTATTTATAACTTCTGAACTTATCCAGTTCTCTTTTTTTAACACTGCCATAACTGCTCAGCACTGGTATTTTCCCATAGTGTCAGTCACAGTATGATAGTCTTTGCCAGATGGCAGACCATAAGTTACCACAATGAATACACAGCTGATATTCTGTATGGAAGATTTAGGTTTCAGGCACAACTTAACCTATTCAGTTCAATTCAGTTCCATTCTATTTTATTTATATGGTGCCAAATCACAACAACAGTCACCTCAAGGTGCTTTATATTGTAAGGTAAAGACCCTACAATAATACAGAAAAACCCCAACAATCAGAGGATCCCCTATGAGCAAGCACTTGGCGACAGTGGAAAGGAGAAACTCCTTTTTAACAGGAAGAAACCTCTGGCAGAACCAGGCTCAGGGAAGGGCAGCCATCTGCTGCGACCAGTTGGGGGTGAGAGGAGGAAGACAGGACAAAAGATGCACTGTGGAGGAGAGCCAGAGATTAATAACTCATGATTAAATACAGAGTGGTGTATAAACACATGAAAACATGTGAAAAGAGGTGAGAGAAGGAGAAACACTCATGGGAAGCCCCCAGCAGCCTAGTCCTATTGCAGCATAACTAAGGGAGGGTTCAGGGTCACCTGATCCAGCCCTAACTATAAGCTTTATCAAAAAGGAAACTTTTAAGCCTAATCTTAAAAGTAGAGAGGGTGTCTGTCTCCTGAATCCAAACTGAGAGCTGGTTCCACAGAAGAGGGACCTGAAAGCTGAAGGCTCTGCCTCCCATTCTACTTTTAAATACCCTAGGAACCACAAGTAAGACAGCAGTCTGAGAGTAAAGTGCTCTATTGGGGTGATATGGTATTTCCAAAGTGTATGGAGAAGAGGAAGCTGACACTCTGGCAACATTAATAGTATAAATCTCACTGCTTGACCAATACATTTCAACTTGTGGCCTTCTTCAGGGACCCAGATGAAGGTCAGAAGCTGAAACTGCTGGAGCTTGAGCTTCTTTGGAGGTCCCAAACTGCCAAATTCTCACAGGAAAAAAAATATGAACTACAGATTGGAATTAATGAGTTCATAAAGTGTGACACAGATGGGTAATTATGCTTTAATTTGTCAGTGTAGCTGTAGCTTCTAAATGTTATCCAGTGCTGGTGAAGTGAAAGGTCCTTATTAATATGATATGTAAGGAAAAACAACAAACCTTTCCAAGGTGACTGAGCATGTCAGTGCAGGACTTGATCAGACTGTGTCAGCAGGAACAGTGATATGAGTAGATGGTTCATTCTTCACCATAGTGACCATCTTTATCCTGTGGTGCAACATTTCTATCCCGATGGGAGTGACGTCTACCTGGACAATACTGCCTTCATCCGTTCGGCATGAATAGGTATGAGACTAAAGTGAATCATGTGCTGTGACCTTCATGGTCACCAAATCTCAACTCAACTGAACACTTCTGGCAGGTTTTTGGCCTGATGTGCTTAGCTCTAGAGGAAACATCTCATATATTCTGCAGGCTCACAGCAGTCCAGACTCTTACTGAGAGGCTTTTTGTTGCTTTTCCTTTTAATTGGTCACCAGTCTGTAGCTTTCTGCTGTGCATTCCTGTGCAACACCAAATGATCATGGCATTGTTGGACTGTTTGTGCCCACCTTTGAACTAAACGGTGAATAAAATCCCGTAAAACTGTTACGTGACGCAAATGAAGCTGTTTAAGAGTTGACCTTTGCTACAGCCGCACATGCTGCTATTTGCATAATCACTAAATTACCCATTTTCATTTCAGGAAATGAGATGAAACACTGACTCGGGATCAGTTAGATGCTTGCTCTGCAATTTGCTTACGCACACAGAACGCCCTGTATAAACACTCTTATACTTGTGCAGATCAGACATTTAGAAGCATACACACAAATATTTAGTCATATTAACCCACAAATACACACATGTACTGTGCTCCATGTAAACACATTATAAAAAGGCGTGCAAACATATCAAAAACATAAATACACATAGGCTTTAATGAAATTGTGACACACAAACGTTATTAAGAAACAATTAGTTAAACAAATACACAGGCACAAATTTCCACCCTCATAATTTGACCCTATATCTCCTCTCTACATGCTTCCCAGGGGCTACCGGAGTATCCATGGACACTATGTCTCGTTTCCATGGGGAAGGAGTTCGCTACAAAGCCAAGCTGATTGGCATGGACCCGGTACCTGATGCCCTGGGAGAAAAGATGTGCCGAGACTCCATGATGAAACTAAAGGTAGTCCACCGCCAAAATAAATTGACTTCTGTCTGCTCACGATTAAATCTGGTTGATTTCCTGTAAGATCCATCTTCTTGTGCTCGGCATTCATTTTATCAGAGCAAAAATTTAAAATAAACACCAGACGTTTAATATTTCATGACTGCTGAGATTAAACTCGGTGGATGTTATCATTTGGAGTGACTTGTATTTCACAGACCAATTTTTCTTTTTAAGCATCCCAGCAAAAATATTTAAAAGTCATGTTAAGATCTATGAGAATAAATATTTCTGTTCTTCTGTCCATTTTGGTCAACACTCAGATGACTCGACATCTAATGGATGATTTGCCATGAAAGTTAGTACAGACATTTTTGGTTCCAAAATAATTATTTTCGGTTTTTGGTTGTCCATCCAGCTGACCGCCCGTCAATGTTGTCACAGGAATTTCTTCAATTTGGCACATGATGACCCTTCCCACCAAAAAAGAAAAAACAAATCTTTGAAATCTGTCAGCATGTCTCCTTCACTTACACTTCACTAATTTTATATAAGGCTTCCTTAGAGGCTCCTGTTTTGTTTTTGTTTGTATTGTTTTTTGTTTTTTTCTGTCGCACACATCATTCTACTTTCCCTATGGTCATGCTGATGGATATGAGGATTCCTGATCGTGCAAAAGTGACCTCCTTAGACTGCTTTTTAGTTTTAGTTTCCTTGTTTTCTTCTGAGTTATGGGTTGTGTCACTAGTTAGCTGACATAAACTAATGTAAGTCTATTAGCACCAATCAACCAACCAACCCGGGGGATATCATTCTGTATTCACACAAGACGGCGCTACACATGCTCTAAAAACTTTAACTTTAAACACTTATTTCTTAAATCCAGTTTCACAGACGGAGTTAAATCTATGGCCGTTTTTTAGAGTAGGACTCCATGGTGTAAATTAGCCTTTATACATGTAGTGTTTCATATCCACTTTAAGACCAGGAGGATATGTCCATCTTTTACAGTATATACAGTCTATGATATGAATTATGCATAGGAAAAGCTCCTGATTGCTGTTTGTTCAGGTGCAAGAACATGTAACAATGAGTTCAGGGTAGTCCACTGCCAGATCTTAAAGTTATTCTGTGTGTTTTCAAGTTTATTTGCTAGCTATAAGGTTTAGGATGCTTGCAGACTGCAGAGTGAAAACTGTATGTGTAGTTTGTTGGACCTTTGTAGATTTCTGCTGGTCTTCAGGTTTGACAAAGCAGTATTAAACACTATTAAACAAGAAAAAGACACCACCAGATAACTGCAGTAGGGCAATTTGCCTCTTGCTTAACAAAACATGGGAACATTCCTGCTGGTTTCTAATGCCTCTGACGTCCTGTTGACTCCTGACGTGTTCTTCTAATCTCAGAGGACTTCGCATGATGCAGTGAGAGTTTTAGAGTAATGTGCTGTGAATTTTAAAGAAAGTCAAAAAAAGAAAAACAATAACAAACAATAAACAGACATGATCCACAAGGAACGAACAAATCAAGGTCACTGTCACTCAAACTTGTGGTCACTTTTGTGTAACCTTTCAAGATGATCAGTGTCAGCAGGTTGCCATTGTGCCAGATTTTAGTGTGAATAACTTTAAACATGCCATAATAGCATAAATATTCTGCATACTGGCTTTAATTTAAACTGTGAAAAACACTACAGCAGTCATGAGTCACTGATCATAGTCACAGGAAGCACATCACAGTAATGAGTCTGTAAAAATGAAGACAACAGCAGCTAAACCACAAATCACTCAACAGTTAGAATTAAAAAGTGTCCTGTCATGCAGGTAACTATGGAGTGGCTCAGGATGTGTTTGATAGAAAGGCCAATTCAGGGTTTTTGTGCCCGTGTTTGAGGGCAGCTGGAACTCAATTGCAAAACTGCTTTGCATATGAGAAAACTAATCTGTATAAAGTACTGTGCAAAAGTCTCAAGCCACCCCTCATTTCTTTATACTTTGCCAGGAAAATTGGAAATAGGTGCAACAATTTATACAGTATATAAGGCAAAAACAGAGTTTTACTGGTAATTCTACTAAGCTTAAAAGCCAATATTTAGTTTGACCACCTTTATTCTTCAACACAGCCTGAACTGTCTTAGGCAGCTTTCTTGTCATTTCTTTAAGTAGTCTTCAGGAATAGTTCTCCAGGCTTCTTGAAGGATGTTAACTGTATGGTGGCTCAAAATCTGATGATACTTTTCTGCGTTCATAATTCCATAAATTTTGAAAAGATCCCCACCTCCACATATTGGAGCTTCCACAGTGTTTTACAGATGGCTATAGACACTCACACTTGTACCTCTCTCATGAGCTCCTCCATACACACTGAGGATGATTTGAACAAAAATTTTCAAATCTGAATTCATCACTCCATCAGACTTGTTGCCACTGATTTTCAGTCCGGTTCTTATGTAATTTGGCATACCTCAGCCTTTTCTCCCTGTTTCCCTTCCTTAAGAATGGCAGTAACATTTTATAATATGGCCTGCGACTAAGGGCGCAATTCACCTGTAGTTAAATGGAATTTCAATGTATTTTATTTGAAATTACAATGTAATATGAATATTTGACGGTAGGTACACTAGAATAAGGGGGTAACAAGTCAGGTTTTTGCAGGAAACAGAAATAATTATACTGTAAGTAAATTTAAGTAGTCTGTAATTAATTTTAAGTAATGGGCAAGTAATTTTAGGTAGTGCATGAATAATTTTAAGTATTGCATATCCTGTATTTTGCAGGAAAGGAGACACAATTTATACTGTAAGTAATTTTAAGTACTCTGTAATTCCCTGGTAATTTTGCAGAAAAACAAATAATATTTCGCCATCTTACACTGTAAGTACACTGTACTTTTCAGGGCACCGTATTATAGAGTGGCTTGACCTTGGCTAACTTCCAGATATTTTACAGGAAAGTGGACACTCCTTTTCTATACACGCCTTCCAAAAGTTATGTTCGAACAGTGATTGTGAAAGGAAAAAAAATTAAGTTAGACTTGGCTCCATTATTATAAGTTCACATAGGTCTGCATATTTTGATGCTATTTATGTTTTTCTTCTAAGTTGGTAAGGGAGAACAGCCCTTTTCACATTTATATTGGTAAAATAAAAGGACAGTTGAATAATGGAACATCCATTAGGCACATCCACATAATGAATTTAAAAAAATAAATAATAAATAAAGATGTACAGTGGGGCAAAAAAGTATTTAGTCAGCCACCAATTGTGCAAGTTCTCCCACTTAAAAAGATGAGAGAGGCCTGTAATTTTCATCATAGGTATACCTCAACTATGAGAGACAAAATGAGAAAAAAAAAAATCCAGAAAATCACATTGTCTGATTTTTTTTTTTTTAAAGAATTTATTTGCAAATTATGGTGGAAAATAAGTATTTGGTCAATAACAAAAGTTTATCTCAATACTTTGTTATATACCCTTTGTTGGCAATGACAGAGGTCAAACGTTTTCTGTAAGTCTTCACAAGGTTTTCACACACTGTTGCTGGTATTTTGGCCCATTCCTCCATGCAGATCTCCTCTAGAGCAGTGATGTTTTGGGGCTGTCGCTGGGCAACACGGACTTTCAACTCCCTCCAAAGATTTTCTATGGGGTTGAGATCTGGAGACTGGCTAAGCCACTCCAGGACCTTGAAATGCTTCTTACGAAGCCACTCCTTCGTTACCCGGGCGGTGTGTTTGGGATCATTGTCATGCTGAAAGACCCAGCCACGTTTCATCTTCAATGCCCTTGCTGATGGAAGGAGGTTTTCACTCAAAATCTCACGATACATGGCCCCATTCATTCTTTCCTTTACACGGATCAGTCGTCCTGGTCCCTTTGCAGAAAAACAG
>VUQS01074721.1:14932-56149 GCA_015108495.1 Heterochromis multidens | reverse complement strand
TTCTGTATACTAATATCTTTTGAATTGCAGTTAATTGGTATTCTGTTTACTTTAGCTTGGTTGTTGATTTCTCCTCTCTCCTGTGGTTCTCCAGGGTTCTCCTGGGCGTCCTGGTATTCCTGGTTCAGATGGTGTTCCTGGGCCTCCAGGGACAGTTCTGATGCTTCCAGTAAGTGTTACTGCTTTCCATGGGGCTGGTCTGTATTATTTCCCTCGCATATTGCACACCTTTCATCTGAGGCACTAGTCCGTGAACTTGCTCCATTTAGTAAGTTTACTTCATTGCATCACCAGTAGGCCAAAGGATTGCAGCCTTATTTTTTGGGGGGATTACAAATCACTTACCTTGTAAATGTCAGCCAGTGCAATGGAGTAGAACCAGTGACTGAGGCCATAAAGACTAAGCGACAGATATTTGACTGTGATGTGTGTAAGGGGTTTTACAGTTTTATCAGAACACAGTACAGATTTGAACACATTCACCGGAGATGACCACTAGATTTGTCACACTATAAAAACAACACAAGTTAATTTGTTTTTAATAATGTTTCTTTCTTCCTTTTGTGGCTGACAGTTCCGTGCAGGTGGTGAAGCTCACAAGGGGCCTGTGATCACAGCCCAGGAAGCTCAAGCTCAAGCCATTCTGTCTCAGGCTAGGGTGAGTATCAGTGGTAAATATGACCTCAGAGTTACTAAAATTAACTTGTAGAAAAATTATAGGAAGAGAAAACTATTTAGAAGGAAAGGAACCGCTTATGATCTGCGACATACCACATCATTTAGCTTACGTGGAGGCAAAGTTATGGCATAGACATGTATGGCTGCCGCTGGAGCTTGGTCTCTAGTGTTTGTTGATGATGTGACTGCTGATAGAAGTAGCAGGATGAATTCTGAGATGTACAGGGCTATATTCGCTGCTCAGATTCAGCCAAATGCTGCAAAACTGATTGGACAAAGCTTCAGGTAACCCAAGTATGATCCAAAGCATACTCCAAAAGCAATCTAAAAGTTTCTCAAGGCAAAGAAATGGGATATTCTTCAATGGCCAAGTCAGTCACCTGCTCTCACCACAATAGAGCATCGTTCTTAGTTACTGAAGACAAAATTTAAGGCAGAAAGACCCACAAACAAGCAACAACTGAAGGTGGCTGCAGTGAAGGCCTAGCAGAGCATCTCAAAGGAGGAAACACAGCATTTGGTGATATTCAGGGGTTCTAGACTTCACTGGCTTACTTCATTGACTCTGGGCTTCTAGGATATCACTGAGTGCAAAGGATTTTCATTCAAAAATTAAAAGCAATCCTTGTATTTATAATTATGTTATTATGTCCAATTATTTTTGAGCCTCTGAAAATAGGGGACTGCGTATAAAATAGCTGTAATTGCTAAACAGTTAATGCAATACTTTTGTTAAATCCCTTCAATTAAAGCTGAAAGTCTGCCCTCCAATCACACCTTGATTGTTTGATTTAAAATCCACTGTGGTTGTGTACATAGGCAAAATTACAAAAAAAATGTATCATTGTCCAAAAACTTATGTACTGTATAACTTAGAACAGCTGTTAAAAGGGCAGAATAAAGTACAATGGATTCATTGATAAATAACTAAAACAGCAAAATTATAAAATTATAAATGAAAACTTAAAAAAATACTAATAATACAACTTTACTAGGACCTTGAGATTTAGTCAGAATTCATAAACTGCTACTTTCCCTTGTTTTCATTTTGTCCTGGGCATCACAGGCAGCCCACCTCAGACTGTTCTGAGAGATCTCACAGCGTTGTGTTGCTGTAACATATTTATGGACAGTTTTGAGTCAGGTTTTCCAAAACCCATTTTGTTCCTAAATTTGGCCTCGGTATTCAAGGTGACATAACTCTATATCTACTGTATAGGAGCGATTTGTATCAACTGATGATTGAGTTAGTTAATTAACTGTGATAGGTTGTTATTTTGAATGAAGTAGCCCATAGGAGTATGTACAGGTTAACTGGAAGAAGACTGACTGTTGAGGGACGCCTTTGGTCAAAGGCATATGTTTTTAATTAATGGCTTCAAATAGCAACCCAAATCGTCCCTGCCCTTGAAGGGCAGTTTTCAAGGATGAAGAAAGTAGTCTACATAGAATTGATACATTCGTTTCATTTAGAACATCAGGTTTTTCTTTTTATCTGTTTATTGTGATAAACTTTGACATCAGGTAGGTATAGTTGGCAAGTTGGGAGTTTGTTTTTAGACCCATAAATGTGAAAATGAACATTAAATAACAGAAATGATAGTAAATAATGACAGAAGTAATCATTAATTTTAAATCTCGTTCGTCATCATCTAAACTCCAAGATATGGACCTGTGTCATGTTTGGTAGTATATAAATCCACCACAGATGTTCACACCCACTCGGGGATCCAGAAAACCATAACAATGTTGAAAAACAGGTTGAACACATGGAAATCATTAAGTGTTGCACAAATACTATATATTAACACATTGTTGCTCCCAAAACTGGAGTTTAGTAATGTCTAGAAAGCACTTGTCACCTTTCTATAGTTGTCTTTTATGCCAAAGGTTTAGTCTGATGAAGGAAATAAACAGAATGGCCCAGAATGTTCTGAAAGTGAATTATACTTACAAACTATAAATATTCAGGGCCTATTCTTAAACTTGAAATGCTCTTCAGTGCTTCTATATTCATTTGTTTTCCTGAAAAAAAAAAAAAGACTACAGTGCACATAAGCTAACAGGTTTTTTGATTCAGTTCTGGTATAGCATACTAGTATAGCTAGAATTCTTTGAATTAACAATTTATTTCATTCAGTAATCACACTGCAAATAAATTCCAGACAGCTTTTTTGGCAGTACAATGCTGTGGTCAACCATGAGCCGAGTGGTAAACCATGAACAAGAACAAAGTAAAGTTTTCACTCTGTAAGGTTCCATGTCCTACAGAGGCTAAAAGAAAGAGTTTTTATTTCTGTTTTTTTTTTTATATTTGCCAAACCATTATGGTATCAAAACCTGTTAGTTAAATGTGATGTGATATTCATTTTAGCAACAAATTCCTGCTTTATTACAGGTACTATAGCTTTTTTGCATGCAAACAAAGCACTTCAAGTTCTTGTCAAAGATAGATAGATCTATGACAGATCTAACCCTAACCCTATGACAAGATAGCAGTTGGTGACTAGCTGTTTATAGGTTTCTTCTGTCTGATCCACAGCTAACAATGAGAGGTCCTCCAGGGCCGGTGGGCATGGCAGGAAGATCTGGTCCTGTGGTAAGTGCTGTTTAACACTCATTTGCACTCATAAGAACACTATTAGTCAACATCCATCCATTAATTTTACACTTAAGAAATACATTCAATAATTTGAACTTCTTATTGTCCATCACTCAACTTAAACAGTTTATTGCTTCCTTCCACACACCCCAGTAATTCATTCATTCATTCATTCACTCATACACACACACTACCATAAGTTTTGATTTGATTTCATCGATATTTATCCATTTTAAATCATTGCAAATGACTTACTTGTGATTTTTTTTTTTTTTTCTCGGTTGTGTCTTCCATACGACCAGTGCTGTCATCCAGATGTTACATTTTGGGTGTTTACATTCACATTAGTTTCCAGTCCAACCTGGATTATACTGATTTCCCAGTGAAATAATGAGATGACAAAATGTCTGGCTTCATTGAAGATGTGTTCATTCACTAAACCAGTGTTTATGTGTGTGTTTGTGTCTGTGTTTATTTTTTAAATTTTAAATAGGGAGGACCCGGTTCTCCTGGACTTAAAGGTGACAGTGGTGACCCTGGGCCACCGGTAAGATGAGTACCCTAAATCTTATTATCTTTTCATAAAAAACATTAATAACAGATTGTTATTTTAGTTATCTTCTTTATTTGCACATTAATCTTTTTGTTTGTTTGCTTTTTGTTTCTTTGTTTTTCAATTTTTCACTAATGTAGCATTAATGATGGTGTTTAATTTATTGTTGTTATTGTTGTTTCATTGAAACGTTTATATATCTTCTCCATAGGGACCCAGAGGTCTTCAAGGCTCAACTGGCCCATCAGGGAAAGCAGGAAAAAGGGTAAGAGTACTTTCCAAACACTTTTGATGGGAAGTCTTTATACTGTAAAATTTTTATTGATTATTCTTCTCCAGAGCAATGCCATATTGCAAGTGAAGAATAAGTTTAAATTCCTCATATTTAATAAAATATCAACAGCACATACAGTTCCCAGAGAGAAGAGTCTGTTTTGTTTCAGGCATGGCCCTATTTCAAATAATTCAGCTGCACCCAATAATTGTCTGCGTGTGTTGTTTAAACCCAAAGTTATGTTTATTTAAGTATAAAGTAGTTAGAAAAATTAAAGCATCTTCCCTTTCTTTATTTTCTGCAAATATCCACAATAACTGATTATTTTTCTAACATGATTTCCATGGAACCTTACGTGATATCTGCATGTTTTCCAGGGTCGAAATGGAGCTGACGGTGCACGAGGAATGCCAGGAGAAGCAGGAGCCAAGGTAAACTGGATTTTCAAAAAAACAGGCTGTTTAAAACATTGTCTGTGGTTCACTGTACTTTCGGTGATACCTGCCATACTGATTGATATGCCTTAACATTTCTTGCCATGCTTTTTCAGGGTGATCGAGGTTTCGACGGCCTCCCTGGTCTTCCTGGAGAGAAGGGACATAGAGTAAGTATGAAGAGAGGAAATCTGTCTCTTGTTGAATGCAGAAGGTCAGAGGACTGGCATCATTGAAGACTTCTATCTGTCTCCAAAAATAAAAATCCCAGTCTGTCATCTCTAAACCCAAATACTCACTGCTCCTGAATGCCACATCAGTGCTGATTTGCCATTTAAAGCCCACTCCATCCAAGTCATGTACACTCCGGTGTTGACTGATGTGAATTCTGAACCAGTGGAACTCATTAGGGCATTTGACCCAGTTATGAGAGATGGGACTAACTCAAAAACCACTTGGGCTGACTTTTACCAGGCCTGGAGGAAGATGAAGAGTGCTGAGTTCAGTGTTTGTGGAACGTGGACTATATGGAGAGCCCAAAAAGAAAAGACAAAGATCACAGAGGGGTATTTCAAGACAGGGTTTCATGTCTTATCCTATACTAAGTAATTACAAGGCCAATCCCTATACGGTATATAAATAGTGGAAACCATATAGGCCCATGCCAGTTGTGGTGACCGTGCTTACTGTAGATTAAAGGCAGTTTTGGTGCCCATTTCTGTTGTACTTTTTTACAGCATCTTCTCTGTTTTTTCTAAATGTTTGACCCATGTTATGCCTTTTTTAATTAAAGGATTGTTTTTTGTTTTTTTTCTCTTAGCTACAGAGACTCTTTTTTGACTCTGACATCCTAATGTTTGTTGACATACCTCTTCTATGATTGTTTTCCACAGGGAGAACAGGGCCCTACAGGTTCTCCAGGACCCCCAGGAGAGGATGGCCCAAGAGTAAGTACTGTAGCACTTTATTCACAATCTAATTTGTCATGTTCACATTTTTCTTAAAAATTTCATTACATCTGATAATAATCCTCTATTTTCCTTTCTAAAAGGGTGAAGATGGCCAGGTTGGACAGAGAGGTGTGGCTGGAGAGATGGTAATTAAATTTCTTAGCTGATAAAACAAGATTACAGAACCATGTTAAACATCAGAATATGATGAAAATGCTCCATTCTTTTACTATCACAGGCCTCATCTCCTCAGTTTATTCATCAACTTTCATTTTTTAACTAATTTAAACATATAGCCCTGCAATCCTCTCTTTACTCCAGCTATAATGACATTCCTGTCTGGGGAGGACCATCACAATTGAATTGTTCACCTTGCCAAGGCAGAAGGGCTTTGCATAACAGATCAGAAAATAACACCATGAAATGTGTTTTTCAGTCATTACTGTCAAAAACTGACATATTCTGCCCAGTGCTCTTCAAATGGAGCATAGAGTAGCAAGAGAAATAGTTTGCTCCCTGTCATACCCCAAATAGCACAGTCCTTTTAAAGGGGCAGTTACACAGAATTTCATCATCCACTGTCAATAAGATTTAAGACTAAGTGCGGTGATTTTAAGTGTTTAAGTTTAGGTTTCTGACATGAGAAATAGCTCGCTTATTCTGTGCCTGCAGTTTTCATATCTGGCCACATGAGGTCAGTATTTTACATATTCAGGGAAGTCGTAGAACATTGACGCCATAAGATGTGCGTTTAATGTGCACTGACTCACAGATACATTGAAAATTTAAAAACAACCAAACAAACAAAAAAACAAAATACAAGAAATATATGTTTATGCATTAGTTTATATAATTTTCTTCAGCTTATATTTGTCTTAAAATACAGGGTCCTAGAGGTTTGCTTGGCCCTAGAGGGTCTCCTGGCCCCGCAGGACAGCGTGTAAGTATAGTAAATCCTCATCACTTAATCCTCAAACTACTTATGATCTGCTGCTTCTTCTTCAACATTGTCAAATACTGATCTCCTTAGGGTCTTTCTGGTCTTGATGGGCAATCTGGTCCTAAGGGAAACATGGTAAGAAATATTCAGGTTTTCTTCATATTAAAGGTAAATGGAAAATCACATTGTCAGGACCAACTAAGGAATCTGTTGCATAAAAGGTCAGTGACTTTTAACCCCTGTGTAACATAACAAGAATCCAGCCCTTTTGGTGATAGTAGCAGGAAGTGTCATATCACGCTTCTCAGATTTTCTACCATAGACTGTACTGTCTGCAGAACTGAAGGGTCCTTAAGCTTTAGTAAAGTTTTAAATGGAAAAGTCTGCATGTCAATGGTCCCATCATGGATTTATCTTCCTGTAGGGTCTCAGTGGGATGTGTGAATGAGGTTTTCAGATCACTGGTCAAGACAGTGAAACAAGCCCACATACTATCTGTGGTCACTGAGTCAGCGAGGCAAAGAAACAAGCAGCTGAAGAGGAGTATAGAACAACAGGCATTCAGTGTGTTTCTCATTAATGTCTTGGAAGTTGGTATTGATCTCAACATCCTAAAAAACAAATCAGAAACTCGAAATTGCCACTGTAGTAGTGGGTTTCTAAACATTTACAGTATGGCACAAATAAAATTCTCTACCTTATTGGTGTTTTAAGAGCACCTTTTACCAGAAAAGACCATAGTGAGTGACACCATTTGGATGCACTGTCAAGGGAACCTAGAATACTGTGAACAGAGCCTCTTTATTTTGTTTGTTGTAACAGCTGGAGTAGATTTCACATGGGTCTCTTCTTTTGTTTTTATGTGTTTGAGTTGTGACACACTAAATCCCAACAGAAATGCCAAACAACTCATCACCATTCCAGTTAGTCTTATATCTCATAACTTTGTAGGGTTTGCTCCTTCTCGTACTTTTTTAGTGCATCAAATTGCTGTTTGACTGTATTAATCTGAAGTATCCAATTTCTCCTGCAGTATTGTTATTCTTCCATGGTTAGGTGTGCAAAGCAAACAAAGCATACAGTTGAATAAAAAAAATGAGTTAATTGTGATCACATGAGATATTTGCATCTTCATTTTTGTTTTCTGTGTTATATGCAGGGTCCACAAGGAGAGCCAGGGCCTCCTGGGCAACAGGGTATGCCTGGTCCAAATGTAAGTTTTTTTGCTTTCCTCCCTTGTTCTCTGTATCTGTCTCTTTATTTAAAGCTTTTCTGATTAGTCAGTCTCTCTGACTGTATCTCCCACTGTCTCCTTTTTTTGCTTTGTCTCTTCGTCTCTCTCATCCTCTTTTTGCTCCCTGCCTTTTAATGCTCCTTCCTCGCTGCCATATCCACTGTGCAACAGGGAACCCTATGAACTCAAATGATCAGTTGCACCTCTGCTTTTTCAATCAAAAGTCCGTAGACATATTTTTTTCTTTTCCTTCCACTCTCTTCTCCCTATCTGACATTCATTTTTTTAATTGCTGTAATTCTGTCACAAAACTCACACAGAAGAGTGAAGGCTTTCCAATAACACTGTTTTGTTACTACCACAAAAAAAGAGAGCATCACTTGTGTCCAGCTGAGATTCAACATGTTGTACTCATTTGATAGAACTTAACCTGATTATATTGTCCAGTTGGTGAAAAATATTCCATTATTGAGTCATATTTAATACAAAACAGTGCTCCCAATACTTTATCCAGGGCTAAATGACCATTGCCAGGTAAGATTTTCAGTCCTGCTGACACTCGCAGCCTGAACAGGATGACGTCATTCCGCTGGAAAGTATTAGTAGGAACCTGTCCTGATGGTATACAGGTTGAATAAATAACTCTTTCTTTTTAGTTAATACCTGGCCAGAGGCAGACTGATGCCTTCCAGCGAAAGCATTGGCTCATTGAAGAATAACAAAGCTTGCTTATAAAAAACTGTTATTAACATTTTATTCTTCATTGGTTGAATTGTCAAGAAGTCTCCAAGAAGGGTGGCTTTAAAATCACTGCAGAAACTAATGAACCATTTGCAGATCTGAACAAATAGATCTGAACTCGTTGGAAAAGGCAGAATGATTGGAATAATTGAAGGAAAAAGATGAATATGTTACAACCAAGCAAGTGACACATAGCACACCATAAAATAGGGTATATGTTTCCCCAAATGGACATATCAGGTGTTTGTTTTTATTCAAAATGAATCACTTCTTTTTTCATATCATTGAAGCCTTCTTAAATATGATCTGCATTACCTTTCAGGGTCTTATTGGTCCTCAAGGTCCAATCGGGCCTCCTGGTGAAAAAGTAAGTAAAGCCAGTTCCCCCTTAGTCCTCCCTCACAACTGTAAATGTTTCAGTCAGGACCTCATAAGTGATTTTGCAGACTTTCTGCTGAGCTATAGGCCTTTACTCACTTCTCTGAAAGTAGCCATCTGTCTTGCTGTATCTCCCCCTCTATCTATTACTCTATCTATCTGTTTGCGTTCTCTTTGTAGGGACCTCAAGGGAAACAAGGTCTGCATGGCCTAGCTGGTGCCGACGGTCCTCCTGTGAGTTAACACATCTGATATCTTTTTCATTTTTCTGTCGTCTTGACAAAAATCCCAAAGACCAACTGTTGAAAATCTCTACCTTCCTTCATAGGGTCACCCAGGCAAAGAGGGTCCTCCAGGCGAGAAAGGAGCGGCTGTAAGTATGATGCAATTTGGTGCTAATTTAGTATTACAGAGAAGTGTCTAATTACAGCTGTTCCCAAAATGTATCAAAAGTAGCACAACAAAGGAAAAGGGGGTAGGTCTGCCAGTCTTGTCAGATGCAGTTTAGTCTGCATAGTGTGCCTAAAGGTTTAAATAGGCACGCAATTTAGATGCTATCAGGTAAATTGTCTCTGAAAATACCAGACCCACACATCTTGGCTAGTGATTAGTCACTTTGTCCCATGTTCCAAACCACAATAAGCTGCCGCTAATATACACAGAGCGAGTACAGAGTAAAGTGAGTAAAGAGATTTTACAATATTATTTCATGGATTTTTAAACACTGAATACTCTCATTTTTCGATATGATGATCAAAAATTGAATAATATATTTGGTATTAGCATGGTATATTAGTGTTAATAATACTGTAATATGGTAATAATACAGTATTATTAGTATTATTATTGAATTTGCAGCATTAATTGCAACCTGCAGTTTAGCTTGTGAGATGTCTGTTCTTCCCTGTCCTATACAGCAACATTTGTTGTTGTTGTTGAAGCTACAACAGGATGAGAACAAGCATTGGCTATTATTAAAAAACACAAAAACACCCTTTATTGTATTGTATTTGTCCCATATTTAATCTCAACTTAGCATTGGGAGCTTTTATTTATGAACCTAAATATCTACAAAGTTACATCACTTTCCCCTTTTCTACTTTTTTCCTGTTTTTTCTTTTTCTAATTAGGGTCATCCAGGTCCTATGGGATCCATTGGCTACCCTGGGCCTCGTGGCGTGAAAGTAAGTTTCATTGTAGACATACGGTACCACTCTGCCATGAAAAATTTCCATTTTCCCTAAATTTCATTCAGACCATATTTTCTCCACCTTCTCCAGGGTGCTGAGGGAATTAGAGGCCTTAAAGGTGACAAAGGAGAAAAGGTAAACACCTCTCATATGTCATTCTGTTGAAAATTGACCCATCAGAGTGGTAATTTCTTCCCAAATGAGGCTTCCTTTGAATCCAGCAAGTGGAAAAACTCTTAAAGGCCCATCACACTGGCAGTTAAGCCCTCATGCCACTGAGCTGTAATGGAGTGTGGAACATTAAACTAGAATGAGGCCGCTTTGTAGAGCGGTTTGAGTGCAGATGGATCTGTTGCCATTCTTTCCTTAGATTGCATTGGTTGAACTTCTCCTGTTGCTTTCTCTGTGTAAGTTTTACACTCTCTTGTCAGGAAATTAAAGCCCCTTTTTTGATCACTTTTAAATTCAGAGCAGGCTCTTAAAAGCTGATCTACTTTCATACTTCTACCTTATATAAAATCCAGTGGCACAAGTATTTTACCAATGCTAAGTTACTATTTGACTGAGTTGTGATTTATTACTATTTGGTTTAGTGGTTTCATGCATAGTGATATCTGAGAACACTAGCATCAGTAGTGCAATCACAAGCTTGAAAACTGCTTTCTCAACTTGAACCACCAGGTGTCAGCAGAATAACTTCAAAACTGCCTGTGTGAATGCTTCATTTAAATGACCACTAGATGTCAGTATAAATCTTTCTTAATGAGCCCTGATACTCTTGAATATGTAACTTTCGCAGTGCACAAAGGCTGCTATGGTAAACTGTCACTATGATTTAGTCACTATATGAAATAATGTATTATAATTCATTATTTTGTGTCTTAAACTCTTAGCTTTAAACATTAAACATTTAAACATGCTTATATGTCTTTTATCTCCAGGGAGAAGATGGATTTTCTGGCTTTAAAGGTGACATGGGGCTCAAAGGTGACAAGGTAAATCATCATCTCCAAATTGACAGCTGAGGTTTGCAGTTACACAGACTGACTGACAGGACAGCTAAGAAACATTTGTTACATTTGTTTTGACTGCGTTCAGGGTGAAACTGGTGTACAAGGAACCAGAGGGGAGGATGGCCCTGAGGGTCCTAAGGGCAAATCGGGACCCAGTGGAGAACTTGGTCCCATTGGGTCAGCCGGAGAGAAGGTAAAGAGCCAATTCCTGCAAAAAGCTGAAATATAAAATCTCAGATTTTCCTGTTTAATGTGTTTTGTTGTGCTGAAGTTCAACTATAACTGCATAAGTTAAAGTTATACAAGTGCAATTCAAAATAAGTTACATTATAACACGTACATAAATGCTGTATAAAGGGAAGAGTTTTTTCAAAATAATTGGGATCCAATAGAAGTCTTTAATAAGGTAGAAAGACAGCAAGACGTCTGCAAACTTTTAGAATAGCTTTGTAGCTATCCCGATTATCTTAAAGTGTAGATTTTTACCACCTTCGTTCAGCTCTAGAACAGTCCCATTTAAATTGTCCTCTGTAGTCAACTTTTCTTCATGGAGCTCTCATCTTGTCGCAGAGTTTCTTGCCTCGTACTATATTCTAACACATTGTTATTGATAACTATAAAAAGATATACATTATAGTTGTGTTTTCCAATAGTAGGTGGGCATTGATCACCCTGTTTTCTAGCCAAATTTAATGAGAACACATAATAATAATAATCTTGATAGATATTTCAGTCATTTATACCAAATTTCGAAGTTTCATTTGACACATGGTTGAGTTAATATGACCGGGTGCAAAAATGTACTTAACTAATTATCCTCTTAGTGCTACTTTTGTTGCTGCATAACAACACATTTCATTTTTAACTGACATCTTCATCCTAAATTACTCAAGGTTAGTACATATTACCAGCATCAAAGTCAGATATATTGGAGTTATACTTAAATTAGTATACACATACAAGAGTTGACCTTATTTTAAAAGCACATGGGATAGTTACATCAGATGCCGTGTAATTCTTAATGACTATACACCATCTGAGATGGCCAAAATGGACCAAAGTGAATTCACAATTAGGTGAAAAGCAGAAAAGCCTCTGCACGGATGATGTCATTTTCATAAATGTGGCATTAAAAATTTTCACACACCAGAAGTAAAACTTTATAGTTTTAAGTTTATTGCGTTTTACAATGCTTCTGTGAATTTCAGTAAAGTTTACTGGAGTTTGTACCAGTGTCTCTGAATTCATTGCCTTTGTTTTGTTTTTTCTTCTTTTTTAGGGAAAACTTGGAGTTCCTGGATTGCCTGGTTACCCTGGAAGACAAGGGTCCAAGGTGTGTAATTAGAGTAAATATAGTTTCTGACCAATGCAGAAAAATCCTTTTTATGCAGTACTGAAGATGAATTCCAGCTGTAGGTGTTCAGTGTCTTGGTCAAGGGCAGTGAAGACGTTTGACAACACAGCAATGCAACTGGTTGAATGATTATCGCTGTGTTTACTCAGTATACTGCTTTTCAATGTCAACCTGTTTGTATTTGTGTACTTTTGTGTCTGTGAGTGTTTCTGCCTGTGCACAGAATCCATGTGTTTACATATATGAATGTACATAAATCTGTATTGATTTTCTCAGTGACTTCATAACCTTTTGTCCAGGGCTGGCTGATCAGCATCGACCCATATCTAAAGTTATTCCCACATGCCTTCCAAAAATCTGATAATCTGCTGACTAACACATCCATAAAAACAAACCCATGCAGACACCTACTGTACACACTCCAGGCCTCTTATAGAAAGTGTAACTGGCATGGTCACCTGCTGTAGTCATCAGCTGTCCTCCCTCCTTAAAATCCAGGCATGCTCTAACAGCTGACCATTGTGCCACGGCACCACTATCACAATGTGCTGCTGCAGCTGGTTCCTCTCTGCCACTGTCAGCACTGACACCCTCACGCTGATACGATGGGTCAGATACAACTTCTCTTAGAGCATCCATTTAGGCATTGCTCTATCTGTTAATATCAGCAAAATGTGAGCTTTGGAAATCCCACAAATTGATAAGTGACAGAGACAAATTGCACAAAGTGTTGGAGATACAAAAGAAATATGAAAGGGTTACATTTCTAAACTTTAAATTCCAGTCATTTGTATTTTTTTATTCATTTACCACATAAGTTATTCCTGAATGGAGCTTTTAACAATTTGAATCTGTGTCATAAACATGCAGCAAAGGTTATTCAGAAATAGCAATCATAGCAGAAGCAAAAAGGCTACTGTTTTGTTTGTATACATAAATATTTGTAAACAAAGGCTGCTCTCAAGGATTCTCACTAGAACCCAAGATCTTCTTTTTAGACTCTGTATGCTTCAAACAACATTTTTTGGAGGGACGATAAAGGCATCCTGACTTTGCCAAATATATAGGCCAAATATTTTCAACGATATTTTATATAGATATATTTATCAGGAACCCAACAGTCCTTTGTTGGACTTGACAGAACAGCACATGATCTTCCGACAGAACCTGAACGGCCCATGTTTCCATTGCAAAGTATCAACAGTGCTATAAAATGTCAAATTGTCCTCATGAGTATGTTCAGGGTCATAGTCTTGGCCCATTAACAGCCTTTATCCCCCTCAATCAGCCTGTGCATGAGTCCTTTCAATGGCTGTGTTTTTGGCTGCTGCACCCCATCACTCTCTGTTAACAGCTTTCCCACACTATTAATTCTGGATGCCATTTGCAACAGCTTCACTGGGCTGTCTTATCTCTGTGGTGCAAGTCGGGCTTGTCCAGTACTAGCTCTCCTTTCAGTTTACCATAACTGCACCTCTGTGAAAAACAAATTAAGCAGCATAGATGTCCCTTTTCTGCTGTCTCCACAATGTTGAGCTGTTTACTTCTTGCAATTCTGCCCACGCTGCCCTGTTGTGGTGCCCTTGCCTATACTGCACAGAATTATGCATGTGAGCAGTAATGAGCACTATGGATAGTGCATAGTGCATCATATAGTGCACCAGAGAGTGTTTTAAACTCAAAACACCTATATATGCCCATGACCAGTTGAATATATATTTATGCTGCCTAATTCTGCATGAAGGGAAGCTATATTGGTAAGTTGCTTGGTACTCCTGTTTATTCATCCAACAGTGATTACCCTCCTAGTATTTGTTTGACTGGCACCATCCACATTATCAGACAGCACAGCCTGCAAAAGTCCAATGACTAAATTGCTGATGGGTATCAAAGGGGATCCAGTGTTTCCCCTTTCTTTGTCTTTATTTGCTCACACTGCCATTTTATCTTCCTCCTCACTAGACACTTTGCTAACAACCTAACAGCACCTTTGTCTGTCCACGTGTCAGAAAGTGTCAAAGTGACTGGGCTCCTTTGAAGCCGTAAAAAGAAGGTGTTCATTTTTCTAAGGGGACGACAAACTATAAACTGTACACCCAGTGATATGAATCAGCTGGCATATTAGTCTTTTATGTGGAAGGACTATACAGTTTCTTATGAATTAGCCTTGGTCAGTAAAGTGCAAAAGGAATGCTGCAACTTCTTCTACAGTCTCAGTGACATTATTACAGGGGCAGAGTGCTATTTTATGCCCTCGAATATGTGAATGTATTTCTCCTTTTGCTCACTTGGTCCCTCTCTCTCACTTTTTTCTCTCCTTGCCCTGCAGGGTTCCAATGGCTTTCCTGGATTCCCCGGGGCAAATGGCGAGAAAGGAGCAAGGGTGAGAAAAAGTCATTAAAGACATGAATACATAGTCATTCGGCCTTCCTAGTGATCAGAGGACAGTAAGATAGTGTAAATACTGAAACACAGCATGGTCATTACATCTTAAAAACGCATATCAACTTTGACACTGCAAGCTTGGATCTGATAGAAAACTTGAAGGAAATAAATTGATCTACTCTACTTTGTGTGTAAAATAAAATGCAAAATTTACGTTCTGCTTGATTCAGTGCACTATACTGTGATTGGATACAACAAAATTAGCTCTGAAGTTTGTTCATAGCACCAAAAATGCCACTGGTGGTTAAATGCTGATATGGCCTGTTAGTGTACTGTTTGAGCTACACTACAAAAGTATGTATGTGAACATCATCCTCCAAAACAATCAATCTGCTGCTGTAAGAGCCTTCCCCTGTAGCGATTTGCTTCCTTTTAGCCAAAGGATCAGTGCAATGTAAGGACTGTCATCCTATTTTATAGCAAAGCTGTTGGAATGGGGTTGAGGTCAGGGTTCAGTGCAGGCCAGTAAAGTTTTTCAACACTAACTACTACTTTGTCATGCCACAAAGGCCGTACCCAGAAGGCTGCTGTAAAGATGTAGCTCTTGATGGAGGATTGACAACTATATTCAGCTGTGTGAATGAAACTACTGAGTGGTCCAGCCAAAGGGATGAGAGTGAGGATTTTAGAATGATGCTGGTTATTATTGACAAGACAAGCTCCTCTCCGCTCTCTAACAGACATTGAGAAGCAGACATGCTTGGCCCCAGCATGCTTGAACTGACAGGTAGTTCAGGCTGTCAATGCCTATGGGTAACCACTTACCGCAGCAATTTGATTATTTATTTTTGTCCAAAAATGCTGTTTCATCCCTGACTCAAACTCTCTGAACAGTTGCTTCTGTCTGATGTTGAGCTCTATTTGGTATTATAGGGATGGCTTAGCTAAAACTTCCAGAAAGAGATATTAAGAAGAGTTGCATTAGCTGATGCATGATTTTGTCCTAAATCAAAACTTTTGTTTTTCCGTTTTCAGGGAATTGCTGGCAAACCTGGCCCTAGAGGGCAACGTGGCCCAACGGTAGGCAATTCATCTGTCTGCCAACTCAGCCCAAGCTCTCCACATAAATGATTTATTATGTTTAAATGAAAATCTCATCCTTTAAAGGGCTGTCTATGGGGTTGATTTTTTGTATTTTGAAAAAGATATGCATTAGGTGGGAAATATTAGAGAGGGGCAGGAATGGCAGTTTGCCCCTAAATAAAATTATTCTTAGGACTTGATTCTTATTGTTTTATGCTTTCTAAAATTGAATTTTTTTTTTCTGTAAATATATTCAATGAATATAGGGTCCACGTGGTGGCCGTGGTGCTAGAGGACCAACAGGAAAGCCGGGTGCAAAGGTAAGACCCATTTTAGGTTTTAATGGTGGGGTAACTGATATCTAATATATCTTAATGTTTATGATTTTATATAGAATATGAAAATAAAGTAGTTTGGTAGCTCTGCTATGTGAAATATTGAGACAGTGACATATTGCCGTGCTCACACATTATACAAGTTATTACACATATCTGTATCTGTGTGTATGTCGAAAATCATACATAAATATAGTGTTACCTAAATATAAAATTATAGTGTATAAATCTTATTAAACATAGTTCGTCTTTGGTAGATCATGCAGGAATATAAATGTGCATGCATGCACACCTAGACTTGGTGTGTAACCTCAGTATCAATGATTTGCATAATTTTTATTCATATTTCACACTATCTGTTTTGATGAAGTTCACAACGTTTCTCTGTACCTTGTCTATCTCCTCAGGGCAACTCAGGCAATGATGGACCTCCCGGCCTGCCAGGGGAGCGGGTTAGTATTGGATTTTGTTTGATCAGCCACTCTTGTTTTGTGCACAGACTTTGTGACATCAAAAGTATCAGATGCATTGAACTTTAATCTAAACTCAAAGTGAATTGCAACTTTTTGTTATTTCAAAATAATTTCATCTGCTGAACCCCTTAGGTAGTTAATTCCAAATGAACAATCTTATATTTATTTGTGTAACCTAATTTGTGTTGCAAAAAGCCAACAATAGCAAAAGTAATTACAATAGTAAAACTACTAGATTTGTCAGTGTGAATCTAATTAAATTCCATTTACATGTTGTGGTTGTCATCCACTGTTCTGACTGCTCCATTTATTTTATTTTCATTTCAGGGACCTCAAGGACCACAGGGACCTGTCGGTTTCCCTGGACCCAAAGGACCTAATGTAAGTAGCTGCTGTCAAACTGTCAGTGAGCTGGCACCATCCACAACCATGTTGACACTTTTCATGCAAGCTTTTCAAATATTAATACACACCTGATATCTTGATTCTTATGAACTATCCACCTGTTCACCTCCAGGGCCCACCAGGGAAAGATGGGCTGCCCGGTCATCCTGGACAGCGGGGAGAGACGGTTAGTGGGTAGTTTTATACATGAATGCTTTGTGTGATATTGTGAAGTCGTGTCTTTCAGCCTCTCAAATAGGTACTGTTACTGTATTTCAACAGTGTTGAAGTAAAAGCTTGTTGGGTTTTTTTTTTTTAACTTTTACTGACTTTTTTTTTTACTTTTACTGACTTGTTTGCTACAAAAACTAAACAAGTAATATCTATAGCCAAAAAGGTAAACACTGAAGAGGATAAGTGAAATAGCATCAAACTGTGTAGGAGTGGAAGAAATAGGATATGGACATGGCAACGAGCTGATTAAGTGTGTCATCTTATAAATCCGCTTCTTTAGTGGTATCAACAACTATACAGTCCTATACTGTCTAATTTGTTTTGTGTTTACATTTCCATAATTTGCTGTATTATGCGAGTCAGCACCTCTGATATTTTTATGCATTGCATGTTTTGTAAGCACAAGGACTTCTTCTTCTTCTTCTTCTTCTTGTGCTTCTGAAAAACGAACAAACAAGCTTAGATCTTGTTTACTCCACAGTTTTGACAGGTACTTCATACTCCTAAAACCAAGCAAGAGATTGTTTATATATTTTTAGCCTTGAAACAGTGGTAAAAGAATTATTCCAATATTTGACTTTACTGAAGCAATAGTAATTCAATACGATTGTTGATATGCAACCACCTTTACAGTGGTATTAAAAAGGTTGTAAAATGTCTTAGATTTAACTTGCCTATACCTGTAGAAACCTGCTTTAGTCCAACACTTAAATAAATGTATTTTTCTTTGTTAGAACCAGCAAAGGATGTCAGAAATATTTTGTCAGCATAGAGATACATTACCGTGTAGTGTAGTTCATATTGACTTTCTGTAACACCTGATGTTTACCTACTGTACAACACAAAGATGGCAGTACATGAAATATAACTTTGTGCAAGATCAGTAATATCTTTGGTACCTTTCTCAGGGCTTTCAAGGAAAGACTGGACCTCCGGGACCTGGCGGAGTGGTTGGACCACAGGTAGATATTCAGCAAATGTCACTATTATGGTTTGGTTCTACCTCCTCTGTTGTGCACACACATCCGGTGTCTCTTGTTCAGGAGTTATGAAGTACTGAAATCTAGCTCTGTACCAGTAATAATAGCTCATCCTAAAAACAGTGCCTGTATTCACAGACTGTAATTAGGATGCATCAAATGATTTTGAAAAGCTTTTTGGATGCTTTCTGTAATGCCTTTTGATTTTTAAAGTATTGGAGCATAGGCTGAAAAAAGACTCCATCTCATTAAGCTATAAGTAGGTACAAAAAAAAGTAAGATTAGTAGAATACTTTTACATCTGAGGTGCAAATATAGCTACAGTACAAGGCATCATTTATAATAATAACCAGTGTTGCTGATCATCAACAGGAGTTACTATGAAGATGCAGGTCAATCAAGGTAATATATTTTACATACATTTTATAGTACATTAACCTTAACATGTCATGGTTGTCCTTGATAGGGACCAACTGGAGAGACAGGGCCAAGTGGAGAGCGAGGACACCCTGGCTCCCCTGGTCCACCTGGTGAACAAGGTCTACCTGGAGCTGCTGGCAAAGAAGGTGGAAAGGTGAATGAGCATGCATTCAAACTCAGATAAATACAAGTCAAAACTGCTTTGATTAAACAGATTAAACAGTGCATTTGTGTTTACTGAAATGTTATTTTTAATTATTGTTCTTTTAACAACTTACATTACAAAATTTGTACTTATTCTTCAAATGCTTTTTTAGCTTTTCTCTTTCTTTTGTTATAAAATGGCACTTATTATTTAAAAATGAATGGGTTCAAATTATTGCTTTTTTGTAGTAAACAGGAGGTCCCAGTTTAACAGTTTTTTAATTGACATATATTGGTATGATAGTGTTTAGGTAAATTGAAATACACTGGTAGAAATATTTAAAACCACCTGGGTTTTTTTGTTCAATATCTAGTATGTGCTAGTCTTAATTATTCTTTGAATAGCTCTTTGTTTACTGGTCGATGTATTCTTTTTTGCTATTACATCTTAATCACTTGTTATTGTTCCCACATAATTAGGTATAATTTGAGCTGTTATCAACGAGATCCATCACTTTAAATTTTTTTTTTTCTGTCATTCTCTTTGTTTTCACATAAAGGAAATCTGCCTTTAATGATTACCCAATGTCAGTTAACTGAATTTTCCTGTCTCCCTCTGTAGGGTGATCCAGGTCTTCAGGGTCCTAGTGGCAAGCCAGGACCTTCTGGCCTGAGGGGCTTCCAAGGGGCAAGAGGTCTTCCAGGGGCCATGGTAACATAGAGACCACCCACAGATTAATACACTAGTGCAAACATACTTAACATGTCCACATGAAACTGTGTCATCCCACATCCTGAGCATCCACCCAGCTGAATTTAGCTCCAAACCCCAATTACCAAGCTAACAACCTGCTGTTAAACCAAATGTCACACTTGGCAGTGGACCTGACCGAAAGTTACAGAATGGGCTTTCATAGAACTAACTGAGATGACTCAGTAACACACAGATTGATATATTTTATCATTGTTGATGTCAGAATTTTTGGAGTATGTTGTTTTTGTCAAATATGGCTGTGACATTAAAATGTCCCTGTAATTAGCACTGTGCTGCATGTTATAGACCTGAATTTCTTCATTTAGAATTGTACAAGTAGAGCCTTTCCTATAAGGAATTTTTGTTATGTTTTCTATTGAAGAATGAGTCAGAGCCCTTTGATTCTCATTCAAACCCACAGTTACTGACTACATCTCATGCACCCTAGCCTTCTGAGTAACCTGGATTAATTCTCAATAGGATTGGGTGTGAGTGAGAAAAAGTTCAAGGTGAGAGAGGATGGCTGCGGCTCACTGAGGATCAGCTTGGGGGACTGTGGCTGAAGCTCATTTCAAGGCTGACCATTAAGAGAGTACATGACAGCACTGCTCAGACTTATTACAACCGTTATGTTTGTCCCATGTGTGCTCAGGAATGGCTTTCCTTTTATGACTGAAGCCCACATACACTGTGAGAAAATTCACACATCCTCTCACTCTGTTAAAGTGATTTCATCTGCACACAGAAACAGACACACATGAACATGTGCACTTGTTGTATGAGTGAAAATAAAAACATAAATCTTATTCTATTTGCCAAGAGAGTGTAAAAAAGCGCACACACAAATACATACATATTTTCATTGTGCCACCAAGCACACACAGTTTATTTTAATTTTTTTTATAGGCACAGAGAGACACACATATATACACACACTCTTCATCACATTGCTCAGTCTTAAGGAAAGCTATAGTGACGATATATGAGCCAATAAATAACTTTTTGTGTGTCCAGCAAAGAAAGATCCTTCCAGTCTTCTAATGCACCATGGTGAAATGTGGAAGTGGAGAGCCTGCTTGGCAGCCTCTGCACCCCCTGGCTCTGTTGAAGCTTGTAAATTAGTTATTATAATGAAAGTCTTTACAGCCTCTGGTGAACTGTGTTTTCCATAAGCAGTCTCAGCCTCCTGGTGCTGTGATTCAGCAAAGGATTTGCCATTCAAGGACCAAGATCTTGAAGAGATGACAAAATGCCAGAGATAAATGGACTACACCTGAACTTGTAGTACACCTCGGGCTTCAGGACCTTGTCATTTTTTTTTCTTTTTAATTTTCTCTGAAGCTTCTTGAAATTATTCCTATTGTATTAATAATGTAAATATGCCTACAGAGGAAGCTGTATCACCAATTATTAACTAAGAGATACATTTTCTCTGGTGGAGAACTGAACTGTAGCCTAAGTAAATGGTTTGGAAATCTGCTATCATGATTTAATTTAATCAGTTTCTTGTTCTGAGCTTGGATTTTAGACAAATCCCATTACTAACCTTAACTCCTTTCAACTAATTGTTAACAGAATGTAAATCAGCACCAGGCTGAAATTGCCCTTTCTGATGGAGATTTCACACCAATTTCACTGTAGATAGTTGTTTGTTTGTTTTTTAAAGGTTTGAAAACAAACCTTTAAAGAGTTTTAAAAAGAGGTTTTAAAACACTGACAAATAACCACAACTGGCTACTATTTGATAGTCAAGACAATAAAGTAGACTCAATCAAATCATGCCATTACTAAAATTTACAAACAGATACTTAAACTACTAAATAAATCCCTTCCTTACTTGATAATTTATGGTTGAGATTTTCTCCAAATTTCCAGTCACTATGATTTTCTGGAGCCAGTACCTCCATATATACATGCTCATACACAGGTGAAACTTGCATATATCTACTTACACACACACATCCACACAATAACATTCAAAGGCTCATTTGACAGCTGTGATTACTGCTCTTTGAATAGCATTGAGTGGCAGACCGCAATGAGTGAGATCTAACCCTCTCCTGTCCTCTGCTTCCAGGGTCCAGCTGGCTTAAAGGGAGGAGAAGGGCCTCAGGGTCCCCCTGGCCCCATCGTAAGTAGCCTGTTACTATGGTTACCTCATCTCTCTTGCCACAGAGATTGCAGCGAAAAGTGGCTGGTGCTATTGGAGAATAGAGTCACACATGCTGTGCACAGCTCCGCACTTCAGTCATTCAGCAGCACGTGCTATATAAACTGCAATGTGGAGGGTGGTAGAACCAAGTGGGGTGGTACGATTGAAATCTGTGACACCATTGCTTAAGTCATGGTGTTCAATATGAGTGTGCATTTCAATATTCAGGGCCAAATGGAGTTTTTTATTTGGCTAAAAAACAAGTAAACCTATTTCTTTTGTCATAAACTAAATAGTAAACAATCTTTAACCTAAGTTGTGCTATAGAATATGCATGTATTCATTCTTCTAACTGCTTTTCACCCCTCATACTGGTGTTTGCTGTTCAGTATATAAAGATTCATTTTCAGCTGTTAAAATTATGCAGCATATAAATGTATAAATGTTATATGTTAAGTTTATATACCAAAATATTCTGCTGGATTTATAGTGTTTTTGTCCAACATCATTTCTTTAAGTCATGATCTAACCATTGCCTAATTTCTTAATCAAACAACAAGTTGTTTCATCCCTGTAACTTGATTGGTCAGAAATGTTTCACTCTCATATTTGGTTACTATAGCAACTGTAGTTGCACAGCTTTCACTGAAATGACAATCCTAGGAAAAGAAACAAAGTTTATTTCTCTGTAATTAAGTTGTCTTTTGCCTTTCCATCATTTTATTCACCATAGATCACAGTAAAGAATGTCGTCACATACACTATAGCAGGAATGTTATACTGATTGTGTAAAATCAGACTTGCTCATACATACTTTGTGACCCTGAAAAGGAGCAAGATTGGGTGGGTAATCTATAAAATAAGTGGGGCAGTTTTTCTCTGCCTTTGTCTCTAAGCCCCTCAGTTTGCGATATATGCAATGAAAAGCCTCAGGAGCTCCAGCGGTGATTCTGTACAGAAAGCTGACTGACAGGCAGCTTTGAACTGGCTGACATTTTGTTCAAGCGTTAAACGCAGGCTCCCGATAATTGCCCCTGCTCACCAGCGACAGAGCAACACCAGATTAGATGACAGCGGATATGCAGAGCACTGATGAAAAGATGATGAAAGTGAGAAGAGGGGCGTTCTCTGAAGGAGTAAAACCATTTCCACAGCAAAATGAGATAGTTTTCTTAAATTGGCTTGAAAGCAAGCCATTGGATGAAAACATGTGATAGACTGTTTTGGTAGATTTAAAAAAAAACTCCTTAAAAAAGAGTCCAGTGTGCAATGCCCACGCACACAAGAGATGTGATATTTTCCTTCATCGATTTCCTGCCAGAGTTCGAGCTGCTCTTGTGCTGTGGGAAAGTCTGTGAGTTCTGTGTGTGTGTGTGTTGCTTTTCTTTATAATCTTTTTAGAGGGTTCTATGTGTTTGAAAGAGACTGATCAGGAAAGAACAGCACAGGAAAAAACAGAAAGGATGAATGCGACAACTCACAAACTTTACGAGAAAAACACGGGTGAAATGAGAGGGCGGGAAACAGACTGAAAGAGTATGAAGTTATTTGAGTCAAAGGAACGTGTGTGTTTCTGTGCGCATGTGTGTCCTGGTAGCCAAGTTGGCAGGCTGTGGATGACAGTTTGAAGCCTTGTGTGTGTCACCAGCAATGTCTGTCATGAAATGGGCTAGGCATATGAGTGCCAGGTGGCATCAGCAGCTGAATCAGAGTGTGTGTTTTCATGTGAATCAGGCTGAAGCTTTGGCCTATACACATGCACATTTCATTTTATTTGAAAGTGGTCCTACCCAGACCTTCCCTGGCTGGGATAATGGCGAAATGACCTTGTGATCAAAAATTTAGTCGCAGTTTATGTGATTTGGGGCACCTACACAAGGATGAGCACCCACCTGGGGATAGTGAAGACCAGGGTAACAAGGCATGCTGATGTGGAGAAAATGGTGAGACCTTCCAAAAGGCCTTGGCAGGGGAAAGAAGCTCAGGCCTATTAAATAGATAAGAGTCTGTTCATCAGAACAGCTCCCTTCATAGGTAAGCTTTGAGGCTGTCAGCAGGGTCAGTATAATTTTATAATGGTTATCAGTTAATGGCTATATTTCTGGTATGTCACAGTATATAATATTACTGTGGTTAGTGCTCCTAATAATCAAATAAAAACTTAGTTAAATATTTGCACCAGACTGCAAATGGTACCATTGTATTGAGGTAAAAATTAATTGTTGTATAGACACACAAAATAAGTTTTTATGTCTGTGAATGATGCTTTTTCATTCAAATGTACTTGGAACATTTCACATTAGTGTGACAATATTCTCTGGAAATGATTTTCCTTCAAAATTTCTTTAACTAAAGTAAACTGATGGGTTAGAGCAAAAAAAAAAACATGGTGTTTAAATGTCCTTACCCTGTTTTGTCATTTTTGGGTCTGAATTCTTAATAGGGATAGAAAGGTCCAATATTGAGACAAAATGCTATAACTGGCAACTGTGAAATAGCAAAGTAATCCGACAGAGGAGTCCAACAGGCTGAGATTGTTATTCTAAGTGTTGGAGATTGCTTTTGACATTATCTTGCCATGCATGTCATTCCTGTTGCGTGTACTGATTCCAGGTCAACAAAATAGCTGTAGCTAATAATATTATCTCTATTCTGTCCACAGCAGGTCTCTTTATTCTTAGAACCACATTTTTTTGGCTTTTTTTATGGAAAAACCTTTTTGATATAGGATTTCTTCTCCTGTTTGACAGGCAGTAATCATTTCAGTCAAAATGGTCATATGATGGTCTGCTAGTCACAGCGTTGTCAGATAGGAATGTTTCCATCCATTTGTCCATCCACAAGTAGACACAAAGTCAATGTGTTTCTGTCCCCCAAAGGTAGTCAGTGAAAACCTTAAAATACTTAGGGAATAAGTGTACAGCCAACCATACACAACCATGAACCATTATTTATATAACATTTAAGTGCCTTCAGGTGAATGTTGTTGTGATTTGGTGCTATATAAATAAAATTGAATTGAATTGAGTCCTTGAATCGGGTCCTTTACATCGTGCTTTCAGAGAACAGTCTTTACCTGTCTTATATTGCGCAAATCCAGTCAAAAGCATGGTGTTTTTTGCTCAATAAGACACAGATTTCAAGTATTTTTGTTCTCAATGTTTAAAATACCAGAATTTTCCTTCTAGGCAGACTTTCTAATCAGTTCACACTTTTCAAGCTTCAGTCTGGACAAGGCACTTGCTTTTGGCTTAGCTGTTTCTTAGCTTTACTGTAGTAAATTGTCTTTGAGTTAGCTTCACATAACACAGCAGTGACTGATGAGTCTTTGGTTACAGGGCTCTCCTGGAGAGAGAGGTGCTGCTGGCCCTGGAGGTCCCATTGGTCTGACAGGACGTAATGGTCCTCAAGGACCACCCGGCCCTGCTGGAGAAAAGGGAGCTCCTGTGAGTTTTTCTTTCTCACTTTCACTTGGTGAAATACCTGGTTAAGTTCAAGATGTCAAGATTTTACAATATTTTGCAAATAATGTTTTAGGGAGAGAAAGGTCCCATGGGTCCTGCTGGCCGTGACGGCATTCAAGGTCCTATTGGTCTTCCTGGTCCAGCTGGTCCACAGGGTCCCCCTGGAGAAGACGGTGACAAGGTGGAGTAAAGTTTTAAATCCCTTTATTTAAAACCTAGAATTACCTGCTTTTTATATTTACCTCAGGAAGTCATAATGTTATATTTCTTAAAAATATATCCCTTTAAGTTTTTTGTTAACAGAAACAACAGAGTTCTTTAACCACAGAGTAGTGAAAAAACATTATTTTATAACCTCAAAGAAAGCTGTCAGCTTCAACCATGAACTCCTCTTTATACGAAAGTATTCTAGAGTCAATGTGAGGCCATCTGTCCGACAGCTAAAACTTGGCCAAAAGTGGGTCATGCAGCAGGACAATGATCCCAGGCACAGCAGAAAATCTCCACAGAATGGCTAAAAAGGAAAAAATCAAATAGTTGCAGTGGCTCAGTCAAAGTCCAGACCTCAACCTGAAATGCTGTGGTGTAACCTTAAGAGAGCTGTGCATAAACGAATGCTCACAAACGTCAATGAACAGAAGCCACGTTGTAAAGAAGAGAGGGGTAAAATTCCTCTAAAACAATGTGAGAAACTGATAATGTCATACAGAAAATGATTATTTCACGTTATTCCTGCTAAAGGTGCTACTACAAGCTATTAAATCTTGGAGTGAACTTAGTTTTTTACAGGACTGCATAGAGTCCTTTAAAACACCACGTACATATAAACAATTTTTTTTTTTTTTTACTATGGTTAACCACAAACTTGTTATGACAAAGATTATACCTGATAGAATAGAATGTTACATTAGGTAAACAAATTAAGCACACACTAACTGCTTTAAAATATTCCTAAATGCAAATAGACAAACAAATCCATGTACTGAAATAGCCAGTTGTTTACACATCCCGTTTACCCTGAGGCCAGCAAATCCCATATCGACACTTCATACACTGAACCAGAAATTTGCATTTTTACATTTGTAACCATGACACCTCTTCAATCCCAGTCACGTCTTCTACCACAGCATTTTGTCAATCATAGAGCCAATGGGGTTAGACAGGGAGCCAATCAATTAATTGCAAACACTCACCCAAGGTCTTTGTGGGCCAATCAAATTAGAATCTCTTGAGAAATATTTACTGCCTAATCATGGTAAAGGTGACACTTTAAGATATTGGACTTTGACTAAACATGGGGGAGAGAGATGTGAGCTCTGCTTTGTCTGTATGTGCTTGTTACACTACAGGGAGAAGTTGGCGGACCTGGGCAGAAGGGAAGTAAAGGAGACAAGGGTGAACTTGTGAGTCTTTTTTTTTTTGCTCTCTTTTGATTAAGTTTTATATCACAGATTCATATAAAGCAGTGAGTTTTATTAAAATCCATGTTAACTGACCTAAAAACACTAATCTTAGATGCTGATTTCACCATTGAATTGAGTAGAATAAATGGGACAAGTCACTGGAAAATGTCTTATCTTGCCCTTAAAAGTCTGCAGCATATAAAATATTAACTGAAGTGCTGCTATGTTTACAAAATGGTTACTTAGTTTCTAATGAAAATAACAGTGTGTTTTGTCCTCATCTTAAACATTTGTATTTTTTCACTTAACTTTTGTTTGTCCTCACACACATCGCTTCAAATAAATTCAAGATTGAATTTGATTTTTCTTGCCGGTACAAATGGCATTCCTCCAGGTAGACAGTGTGTGAGATGATGATCAGATTTAGCATGCAACAGCCCTATCTTTCGTTGCTCAATACAGTCGACAGGTGTATCATGTTTATATTAATAGTCAGCTGACATAACATTGTTTCTTCTGTTTGTAGGGTCCACCAGGCCCAACTGGTCTCCAGGGTGTAGTTGGAGCTCCTGGTCCAGCTGTGAGTATCTCATCCTCTGGCCATCTAATGTCAAAGTTTACTCCATGAGATATTATCATATACCGATAAGAATGTACTTAGGAATAAAACATTAAAAGAAAAGAGTTTCACAAATACCCATGCATACCAACATCCACTCTAAATATTGCTTTTTGTTTTCACAAAGCTTTTTATTTGGCCTTTCCTGAATTTTTAAAAACTTTCTTTTCATCATTTGTGATGCCTACAAAACTAAGTGATGTCTTCTTAATGTCATCCCTTCATTACCATACTGGCTTCTGGGTAGGAACAGTGAAATGGGAAATCAGATTTTTAAAATATTTATTCCAAAACAAGGCCCCGTGAAGACAGGGAAGGTGTAATAAGACCAAAAGGCTGCTGCCTGAAACTTGTTATCTCCAGACCTGCAGTCCTATAATTACGTGACATTGAATCATGTCTGATTTTGCAGGACGACACCTTATTATTGATTCATCATCAGCCACACTCTGATATGAACAAAGTTTACTCTGTGCAGGTTTTTGCTTAACCATTTCTAGCTAATGGTATGGTAATCAGTTAAATGGATTGTTTTAGTGTTTAGATAGATTGGAAAACTGGACACTTGAGTCATAATTGTGCCCGGTTGGAGACCCTTGATTTAAATAAGCAATATTTTATTTCCCAGATGGACAGAAATTAACAACTGTTTCAGGCAGGTCAGGGCCATATTATGCAAGCAGTATTGCTTTTTTACTCTCGCCTCTGCAGTCCAAAAACCTTTGGCTGTGGTCCCTGTTCATTTTAAAAATTCCCCATCCTTTTATCATTGTAATGCTACACAAATTTCCTTTTAATTAGAACTTTTACTTCTAGTATTGTATTAATATCAGGGTAGCAAAATGACTTTTTCATCAGAATTATTAACACTAGACCAAGTTTATCGCCCATCAATTAAAATGCAATTACAAATTTGGAATTTGTTATCCTTGAAATTTATACAAAGCATTACACTTGTGACCTTCCGCTTACAAAACAGGCTTACACCCAACAATAATGTGCCAGTCAGTGCGCCAATCATTTCCCTAAATTACATCGTATGGCACCAGGACTAGCTGAAAATACTGCCTTGTATGGTGCAGAGCATCTTCTACTCATCCATCTCATTAACACAACAGGGAAAGTCCTGTTTCTACAATAGCTGATGGCCTGAGGGCAACTAACAGCTCATTGCTGTAAATTATGAGGCCTTAACAACCATTCTAGCAAAAATTCAGCATCTGCAGGGCTCTGTGGGGGCTAGAATAGACCTGGTGAGACGGATTGCCGTGAGCAGGTAGTGCTCCCAAGCTGAATAACAAATTATTTAACAGTTGTTTGTCCTGGTGAGTCAGTCTGCTCATGTGTATTCATATCTTCATAACTGAGTCCTGACTCGTGCTGTGTAGTTTCAACATCATCTGCTCTCTTTTTATTATTGCATGTCTTAATGCTGCTATCACTTGTGACTCCACTATCTACCCCACTTCTCAATCCAGGAAAAATGCTGGTGTATGTAGGGAAAATGAACGATCCAATTTCCTTCTCAGCTAAGGCTTAACAAGATTTACAGCAGCTCAGTCACCAGTTGTTGTTCCCTTGTTGTTGTCTTCAAGATGCAACTGAGGTCAAGCATTTGTAATGAAACAGTCTATGGCAAGGCAGTATTGATCTTCATCAGGATGTGGTGAACATCTTGTCCTACAAATGTGCTTTTGTTTAGCAGTGTCTTGTAAAAAGACCAAAAAAAAGTTGTACAAGGGCAATCTTTGAAATGTCACTTTTCAGAGGACAACACATTTTTAAGATATGAAAAAGCTTATTTCTAACATAATGTAAGGCAAACAAAAACCCCACAACAGCCACTTAGATTTATTTCATGAACATTCTAAGCATAAATTTAGTGAGATCCATTTCAGGTATCTCATAAATTACACCTCCCTGAGCATGCGTTTGGTGCCTGCAGATCTAAGCATAACCACAATATTAGTAGCTAAGCTGAATCATATCTCATTCAATTACACCAGCTACACTTTCTAAATTTAAATAGATCTATGCAAAAATTAGTATGGAGTCTTAAAAACATAAATGCTCTCAGCTAGCAGTTTTAGTGCAAGTAATTATGCACTGACTTGTGCTGATTAAAGTCCTACCAAAGCATTTTTCTAATTAGGACTTCAGTGTGAACTGAAAATTTCAAGTTGTTTCTGACTGTGAGCAGTAGGACAGTTTTTAAGAACACGGTTTGTAAGTTCTGCAAAAAAAATACCGTTACTGTACATAGTTAGAATTTACATCTTTATTTATATATTAATTAATTAAGACCGGATGCAGTTAACTTGAAGGTAAATGATGGATAGTACTGAACATAATGCGGCCATGCAGAAGTTAGATTTACTATCATTGAATCAGGTACATAATTTTTTTTAAACCCCTGGTTTGTCTGTTTAATTGGAAGGACAGGGTGCAAAGATTCAACATAATTTTTAACACAGAGTAATGTAGTGTACAGTAAAAGTTTATACTTATGTTAATAACGATAACAAAAAAATATTGTGTGTTTCATTGCTCTTGATCAATTGAACATATGAAATTTACCAGTTTTGGACTGTTTTCACTTAACACAAGAAGCAAGCTTCATAATTAGCTGGTGAGCTGTTACTGCTTTTCCTATCTGTTGTGGCAAGTCCATATAGTTTCTTCAAGTAAAGGCCTCTATTGCTCTGTTTCAGGGGCAAGGATGGTGCCAACACATATACAGAGGTTGCAAGCTATGCATGCAGTGTTACAATGAATAACAAATTATGTAGATTATGAGGTCAAGCACTCAGACACACAGAGATAAAGACATACAAACACAACTCTGTTTCCAGTCTCCCTGAGGAGATGTTCAGTCAGTTAGATTTGTGACTTTTTTTCTTTAAGTCTCTTTAAACTTTAGTCCACCTTCTCTGTTGCTTTTCTCAAAGTTCTATTCTACCTGTAATCACCTAACATTTCCTTCTAAACTGTTCTGCATTCAGTACCATCGCCTGAAGCTTCCTACATGTCCCAGGGCTCAGTAAGAGCTCCTCAAGCACTTTCAAGTGCTGACATGCGTTTGAACTGAAAACTCCCAGTCTGTCAGCACTTCACTCTTTCCCCACAGTCTCCTATTTCCATCCTCCGTAGCCCTGTGCACCTCTGACTTCACAGATGAAGTCAGCATCTTTCACATACACTGTTTACCATAACCCTGTGGCTATACTGTACTCCATCCTGCATTCCCTGATGAGAAGCTTTGGTAGGATGGCTGCTGTTTCCCCTGGTAGACCAGCAGCACAATGTACCAATGGCTAGAACTGTGTTTTCTCTCTCTTGTCCATTCCTGTCTCAAGTTTAATTTTCCTCCTCACATAGTCCTCTGAATAATCAAACAGGCTTTCAAATGTAGGTTGACTGTACATTTTAAATAGCCCATGAGTGCAGTGAGAGAGACCCTTGACCTGTCATGGGTGCATTCTTGGAAACACTCTAGCCACCCCAACAACCCTGAACAAAAATATGTGGGTTCACAGCATTGATGGATGGATGAAATTGCAGTAAAATGACCTTCAGAAAACCCATTCAAGTACTGTAACTGTCTATCCTAATCTGTGCTTGAATGTGCGCATCGACCCACCCTCTCCCGTGTGAGCTTGGATATACTCTATAACCTTGAAAAGGATTAAGAAGAAAGAAAAAAAATCCTATAAGAGGAAAAAAAATCCCAGATAGTAATTATGGAATTGCATTTGCTCAAGCTCCAGCTAATGGGAATGAGAATAAAGGTGTTTGCATTTTTTGCACTTTAACCTACCGCAGGGCAGTGATGGTGAGTCTGGACCAAGAGGACAGCAGGGTATGTTTGGCCAGAAAGGAGATGAAGGACCAAGAGGATTCCCAGGTTTACCAGGACCCATTGGACTGCAGGTAATTCCCAAAATCTGAGGAAATCTGTAACTTTTATATACACATTTTGATTCTCTAGCTCTCATTCTCTAAACACATGATGACCACGTCACGTGGGACTTTGCCTCATAGGTATGCTCATTACTTTCCCTTTGTCAAAGCCATCCAGAGCAGAATGACTTCCTCCACACCCCTAAAACTGACATTTCATCTCTCCTTACATCATTTACATTACATCAAAACAAAGCATAATTTATTAATGCAGCCTTGACTCCTAATAGCACTTTGTATTGCTCCTGGGCAAATAATGCTTTTTCTCCTCCAAGGACTTTTCTTAGCATAGACTGTGCTAAAAAATCCATCACCATTGTAAACATTTTGCATTTGGCATTTTGCCGCAACATTAATGGTGGAGGAGAAACTGCCATTGGGTTTTCCACTCAGACTACATCATTATCATGCAGTAAACCGCTCCCCTCTAGTGCTCTCAGGTCTAAGTAAGAGACCAGCTGCTGTGGTAGCCTGTATTTGGCCAAGTATTTTAATCAATATACGGTATAAATCCATTTGTCTTTTGCAAATGTGTCTTTTAATGGGCATATTACAGTGAACATAAAGTATTCGGTCCTTAGAAGATTCCGAGAAAAACGGGACTTTCCAACAAGAAAGTCAGGGTGTTGTACAAACAGTGATATCAACAATAGGATTAACACGCTTGCTATTTTGGATATCAAACCAGTGACCTTACAAATATCCTGTGTTGCTCAAACTTGCAATAAACAGAAACAGTGGCTCTCCATACTAAATATTATATATGCCAGTGATATTTTAGGGCTTCTGACAATAAGTGACCTACAGTTTTTGATTCCACTTCCATGCACAATTACCTATGTCTACTTCTTTTTTAAATTTTAAAGCAACAACCAACAATATGCACCCTTGATAAGTTCAGTCCTCTTAGGGGTTTTGCCAATATAACCTTATTTAGTTTGAAATGATTTGAAGTATAATCCTTTTGGATGTTGCAGATATGGATATTTAGTTTAGTTTAGTTTAGTTTAGTTTACTCCATATTTGTTAACATTAGGGTTACCTTAACTTCTGCCTGAGTGGAAAATTTTAAGGAAACCATCAAGCTAGTTATCACTAAACATTGCAATAAAAATACAACAATTAGACAAACATCATTGAGCATTAAAAAAAGAGCAAAAAACAAGCAAATTTGTTACAGACTTTTTGCACTATTTACAATACACCATTTTGAAGGCATACATCTCACAATATGTATGTCTTATTTTTTAAATTACCAACAGCAAGTCTCACAAACAGCACACACAGTTACAAGCACTAGAAGCAAATTAGCAATTAACAATATATTACCTATATATCACCTATAAAACATCACATTTAAATTATTGGGAATTGAGATTCATTTAATTGCTTCTTTGATGAGAAATGCCAATTTTCTGAAAACTATTTCCTTAGCTGAGCAGTCTGATTGATGTCCTGGTCTTCCTAGCATTGTCCCTTTAGATGACAATCTACGACATACAATTCTGTATGTGGCTGAGGCGTAAGATTCTGAATTAATTTATACATAAATTATACATATTTTTGTTTTGCTTTTACCATAAAAAGTGAAGTTAAAAGTGAAGAAATTTGTCTCATACATAACTGAGTGTTTGTAAGATCAAGAGTGTTTATGTTACTGCTGCACTACTCTACTTGGCATTTCTTGATGCATGCTCAATAATCCAGGTGAAGAAATCCCAGAAAGCTGAATCTGTTCATCTGGATGTAGCTTTTTCAGTGGGAGAAACGTTTCATCACTTATCCAAGTGACTTTTTCAGTCTCGACTGAAGAAGCCAAACATAATTAATAAGTGATAAGTGATAAGTGACAAAACGTTTCTCCCACTGAAAACACTGAATCCAGATTAACAGATTCAGCTTTCTGGGATCTACTTGGCATTGCTCTATTCAGCTCTCCTTTACTCAAAACTCAACAGAGTCAAAGAAGACCAGAAGGGTCAAGCACTCGCTCATTTAACCAAGTGAACTGAAGTTTTGGAAACTTGCTTTGGTGGCAATGAATAAAGAAACGGCACACTTCAGAATATCTCAAAGTCAATTATCCAAGGACTCACTGAGGATGAAATTAGAGCAAAGCCCTGCTGGTCAATAGGGCTAGATAACGTTGTTATTAAGTGCAATTGGGTTTTAATTGGGCATAATGCACTCCATCTCAACTCTTTTAATTATGTTTGGCTAAGCTGCCCTTCAATAGATGGCAGCAGCTGCTGCGAGCTCAGCTCTTCAATGCAATTATCTGTAGCATTAATGATTTTTGACTATAGGGAATGAATGGCTCCAGTCTAAAAGCCCTCCATCATTTGGGGCCATGTTTGCTGTGGAATATTGGAGTCCTCACTGAGCGGAAGAAATCATCAGATTAAGAGGTTAAGATGGGAACACAAAGGAGAGTAAATATCAGATTTGATTACACCAGAATGTCCTTATAGCTCAAGGCTAGTGTGGAAAATAGAAGGAAATGCCAGTCATAAGTAAATATTTATTGATTTCATGTGTTTAAATGATGCATGTTAATTCAATTCATGCACCTATTTTTATATCTATTTGTAGATATAGTTTGCAAACAGGCCTGAAAGTCCAACATTGATCGATGCCTGTCACTTCCAAGCATTAGACATGAAATTATTTGATGCTTGATTTATTTTCCCATTTGTACAACCTTATGCTTTATTACCATATCTAAATCCCAGTCACACTCTGTTATAAATAAGCCTTGCCTGTCATCACAAAGGTACAGTAAATCAACAAAATCGACTGAAACTACACATATGTTTTTGCAATGATCGATATGCATGTCATTTTCATTTTAGAGTAACTTATCATTACCGCTGCTTTCCACCCACCTTTTGATTATGCATGCTCCATCACCGGAGTTAAACTAACACAACACATAATAACTGTAATTATGCCAATACACAATAAGCTACAACAGCAAGTGAGAGCTTCTTCATTTCTGTTATAAATCCACCTTCCCAAGGTGTATTCAAACTGTTTTAGTCAAGCATGATTGAATCCCAGAACTGGATAATACACATCGCCTGCGCTGTCCCCTTTGTTTCCACTTTTCTGTGGACGTAGATGGATGGCGTTTCCACCCTGCAATTTACACGGGCTGATTATACCCAAGCCTCCAATACCCTTTAATTACAATAGGTGTCCTTTTTGACTAATTGTGTGTTTACTTGCTGGGGTTCTGCTTGTATTAATGCATTCTCCATTACATTGCATCCTACTTCCCCACTATTCAATACATATCATCTGAAAGTACCTGTTAATGAGCAGCAAAATTGTATGTGTGTTTGCGTTAGTGGATTTTCTAATGTGCAGCTTTGTCTCAGGTGCTGCCTCACATGACCTTTCTTCTGTGTTTTGAAGAACAATTGTCTTCTTTTCAGGGTTTGCCCGGCCCACCTGGTGAGAAGGGAGAGAATGGAGACGTCGGACCAATGGTGAGTGCAGCTCTTTGTGTGACTTTTGTCTGTTTCGCATTGTTTTCACGTATAAGCCAGTGGAGTGAGAAATTGCGCTGATTGTTCAGAAGTTTTGGCTTGTAGCTGAGTCTGGCAGCTCCACCAGCTGTATGGCAGATGTAGAAGAGACAAACATAAACATTCCAAATGGTAAAAATTTTTGTGTGCTCTGTTTCTGTGCGCTGTTTTTTGTGTCATGTTTTATCACTTATTATTTGTTCACTCTCGTAAGAGTCAGAACAAACAAGCTTTTGCATGAAGGGTTGTTTTAATGACATAAGCTCACACTAGCACTTACGCACAATAAACACAGATGCAGAGCAGCATAGTTTTTTCTCTCCCTGTCTGTGTTTAACACTGTTCAGCAGGAGCAGTCATTACTGCTTCTCCTTGTATGGCTTCTGTGTTTTGATATGACATTGTTTCAGATGAGAGACACAATGAAAAATGTGGTAAATTACAACAGTGGGTCTGACTGATGTTAATATTGTTGCTGCTACATCTACAACTAAGACGGCAACTACAGCATTGCTACTATTAAAAAAAAAGAAAATAATGTGTTTGAGTGTAGTGATAACTAAAGAAGACCATTTATCTTATCTATTATCTTATCTATTTAGGTTAATATTTTTATATGTGGATTCTCCTAGAGAAGCTTTAATTCACAGTTCAGGTCTTAGTGCAGTGCCTCAGTTCATACTATGTCTGAAACAAGGTGTTTTAATTCCCTTCCCTTGGGACGCTCCCTTTCTTCTGATTGGTTGCCTCTCACAAACAAAAGGTTTGAATAGCAGCTTTGTGTCTTTCACCTAATAAAAAGGACATGCCCTCTTTTCCTCTCCTTCTGACAGGGTCCACCTGGTCCTCCTGGCCCCAGAGGTCCTCAGGGTCCCAGTGGAGCCAGTGTAAGTTGATATTTGTGTTTTTTTCTTCTCAGTAAGACTTTAGTTATAGTTATTGTTTTTTAAAATTTATTTTTATAAGATTCTTGTACTCACTGGTGTCTCTGTGATTTATCTGCAGGGTGCACAAGGTCCTCCTGGGGGGATTGGTGCAATGGGAGGTGTTGGTGAGAAGGTAAGAACCAAATATTGCTCACATCTTTTTCAGCTCCTAGAAATGAAATTCTATCCTTTTCTTTTGTGTGTTTTGCCTAAAAATAAGTTCATTATTTTTGCTGTTCCTCTCTCCACTTCTCAAGGACATTGCTATAAAAACACAAACTAAAAACACTGAGTTGTCACTTGGTACAGTAATTAACCAGTGAAGCTAGACTGTTTAATGCCAGTGTGATAATAAACTTTTCACAAATTAATTCACATATCACTGTGACATCACAGGGAGAAACTGGTGAGGCTGGCAACCCAGGACCACCTGGAGAGCCTGGTATTGGAGTAAGTGCTTTTTCTTGTCTCATTGTAGACAGCATTTTTATTATCAAAGCCTGGAGAACTGACTACTTATACATTTCTAAACAGAGATTTTAGAAGATGACTGACACACACTCCAGCAGTATGCACTCTTGTGAAACTAGGACTGTTTCAACAATTTACCTGTAAATATTGGTTAGTGCAGCTAATTAAGTTATGTAATTACTTGACACTGCAGCTGTCAGCTGTTCTATGGCGCCTCTTAAGTATTTTACCTCAGATCTAGTTTAATGTGTAGATATGCTAGCAACCTGAGGGCTTTTAAGCAGGTAATTAGCTCAGCCATATTTGGACTACTCCACCCTTGATGGTGTCATTCATCTTCCGTCATGTACTAGGCTGCAATAACGGTAAAAATCAGAATATCTTATTTTCTGTGACAAAAGTATGACAACAGTATGAAGTTTGATGATGACATCTGGATGGTGATTTAATTTACACAATATGCACAAAATCTGTTCTATAATGCAGCACCTTGTGTTTGCCTGGAAAGAGGGTCCCATCTTTCCTTTCTCAAGATATAAAAAAGATAAAGTATTCACAGTAGGCATCCTGAACATCTTAGATCACAGCATTGCCATCAGACTAAGTCAGACTAAGCCACTGCTTCTGTAAGGCGAGGGACACCTCACCTTGAGTCTGTCAGGTTGTGTTGACGTATCCGGTTGCTGCCTCGCTTCTGTTTACAGTGACAGATAGACCCCAGTGTTGCACGTCACATTGAGGTCAACTTTAAAGATACCATGCTGGCATTCACTCGAGTATCGCTCAGCTCTAGTGGACCAGTTAATGATTCTGGGCTTGTAATTATGCTTCAACTGCTGTTCTGAGTCATAGCCAATGCTTAAAGATTACTATTGCTAGAGTCAGAGACTATGCTGAACTAATTTGCTTTATCGTCTAGTGGATAAAATAGAAATTTTCATTTGAAACACATGCTCAAAGTTTAGGGTTTTCTTTTTCAGTACTCTCCTCTTCTGGGCAGTTTTGTGAAAGTTTTGATAGTAGTTGGAGTGACAGTTTTAATAACATATTTGACTTGTGCCATATTTAGCATCCTATTGTCAAAGTGGTGTGGATGGCCCTTGTATGGTCTTCATAGTGACAAGACAGTGATGTATATTTCCTTAGGGCCCAAAAGGAGAGACGGGTGAAAAGGGAGAAACTGGCCCCCCAGGAGCTGCTGGACCCCCTGGTGCACGTGGACCCCCTGGAGATGATGGTCCCAAGGGTAACCCTGTATGTCAGCTGCACTAAAACACACACACAGCCATGACTGATGCGCTATTAGAGCTGCCAGTGACAGCGTCATTGTGTCATATTTCTCAGTCGAGCTGTCTTCTGCCACAGCTGTTGTTGACACAATGTCAAATATGTGAAGCAAGCTCAGTTTTTTCAATGCCTCGATCTGTCTGCAGGGCCCTGTCGGCTTCCCAGGAGACCCTGGCCCCCCTGGTGAGCCTGGTGCTGCTGTAAGTGCTGCATTTATCCCTCAATCAATGGCTTCGTGTTTGCAATATGATAGCATTTAATGAATATGCATCATAATAATTATGTTTGTGAGTTAGTGAATTTTAATGATAGTCAATTAACTCAAAAACAAAAGAAAAGATAATCAGTATTTCAGTATTATAACTTTACCTTTACTTTTTATGTGTGAGGATTCTTTTTGATATTATAATACTGTGTCACAGTATTATAATTGATTAATGGTGTCTTATCTGGCTCATTTGTGTATTTTGTTTAGGGTCTTGATGGTTTAGCTGGAGACAAAGGAGATGATGGAGAGGCTGGGCAGCCGGTAAGTCCAACATTATCTAAGCTATAAATGTGAGAGAACAGACCAGGATTTACTCTTTCATTAGTGCACTAGCGTTATTGCATTGCATTAGTATTATTTTGTATAAATTATGCTTTAACGCTAGTCTTTTACATTTAAAAAAGTAACAGTAAAGGAAAAATGAAGATCAAATTTCTAGTAGTGCCTACTGAAGACATTTTAAATTTAGCACTGCTGTAATGTATACAGCTTACAGTGAGGAAAATCTAGTAATAACATGAGGAAGTGAGTGTAAAAGAGACCAAAAAACTTTTTGTTTTATATCCATCCTTTAAAATTGGATATCACTTTTTACAGATGTAGAGCTATCTCATTATGTAACATCACCCTCCATTTTTATGAAGTAGAGTTAAGTGTTTTGTCTATTCTACTTTAGGGCCCTCCAGGTCCATCTGGTGAAGCTGGAGTACCAGGACCTCCTGGCAAAAGGGTGAGCACATTTCCACAATGATGCATGAGACGATACTTCTATTCGATACATTTTTAGATTCACAGCATTCTTAACATGCTCAGTGCTACTTTACTACCCGCTGTACGGTGATACATATTTATGATCATATGCTTAGGTCTTGAATTGATCCATGGTTTGACAGGAAATTTGTTCCATTAGTTAAATCCTAGAATAACCAGCAATTGCAGAGAGCAATCATACTGTAGGAGAATATTGGCATATTGTGAGTTTGACTGGCAGGAAGAGTGAAATAGTAGGACTGCTGCTGCTGCTAATGTCAGGAAATGAACTTGTCACTATAATTTCAGGCACTCTGCACCCTTTCATTCACATCAGGCTTCAGCTGAGATTGTTTCATTTCACTAGCGCAGCTTTTTTTATGATGCCTTTCAATTACGGTAATAATGTTTTCCAATTATCAATAAAGCATGTTGTTAATGTACTGTATTAAAAGCTGCCACAGTATGACAAAAGAGAAGGAGACTTGCATATTTTACATATTTTCACTTCTTTGTTTTTTTGTTTACTCCAGCAAAGCTGTTGCTCAGGAAAGTCTAACATTTCTTTCAGAGGTTCAGGATAAAAGAGCTGTGTAGCCGTCTGTGTATAACAATGCAGGCAATGTACATAGTGCCTGTGCACCTCAAAATGTAGGGGTGATAAACACGTTTGTGTTTGGGATCATGAATAAGCACTGGAGAAAAGAAACTAATTATATTTCCTAAAGTAGCGTACTTTTTTTTTTTTGTACTTGAAATTGCAAATGAAGGTTTTTCATTTAACTAATATTAGAATACGAGAATAAACCAGCAGTTCTAAACCCTTTTGTTTTTGTGACCCCTTAAATATTGTAGTAGGGTTTGGTTATAGCCCCTTGTCATAGTGCAAATGTCTGATGCTTGTTAGATGTGACACCAATAGAGATTTTCCTCCAGTCCACTAATATGGATTCATTTATATTAATGACTGAGGCTTAAAGGGCTCTAGACTTGGAACCACTAGACTACATTAACTAATACTCCTTTTCCAGCTGTCTGGTGCCAGTGAATATGCCCAATCAAGTACTGGTTCCACACATTTCCAATTCAATTCAATTCAATTTTATTTATATAGCGCCAAATCACAACAGTCGCCTCAAGGTGCTTTATATTGTAAGGTAAAGACCCTACAATAATACAGAGAAAACCCCAACAATCAGACGACTCCCTATGAGCAAGCACTTGGCATCAAAAATATTGTGGCACCACAAAATTGCCTGGCTCAAAGCTGTGACAACTGACTTCAGTGGCTATGGGATAGCCTGTCACACAAAATTCACCAATGATTGGCAGATACAGCCCACGTATTCTTTACGACATGCATTTGTTTTCATGGAAATTGACAATTTTTAATAGTAATGCTACATAATAATTGGTTCTCATCTCTGTCGAACTGTGGGGTGATTCTTAAAAGGCACCAAGTCAGAACTAATTAAATGCCAGCACCACCACTGGCACAGCATTAGTGGAACAGAGATGTCTTACTACATAAAGTAGATATACCTCAACAGACCTTGAGGAATAACTTTTGCTGCAGAATGAGCAATCTAATATTGTCACAGGGGAGAAGCATATCTCACTGACCATTTTTCTGTACTTTTCATTGAGCAGTATTTTGACTACAGGAATTCTGATTAAAAAGGTCCGATGTGGCTGAAACACATTTATTTCTCAATCTTATCAGAACCACACTGCTTGTGTGGAGATATTGTACAGCCCTGCGGGTTCTTGGACAGAAAATGATCACTGGATAGATATTGCAGGATTATCTGAGATTTAGGATCCAAAAAAGTATATTAGACCTGTGCTTTACTGCTAGAAATGTTGTTTGTTAGGCATCGGGCACACTAGTTTGGATGTTTTAGATGCAGTTCTGTGTCTTGAGTTAAAATGCAGGCTCGGATAGTTGAGCATACATTTTAAAAACGTTAGCCTGGTAAGCATTTATTATCCAGAGAATTTGTATTCAAAGGGATAGTATGATGGTGGCAGAGGCTAGAGAACAAATTAGACCCCAGTTGCATGTCCATATTAATAGACTTTGCGATATGATTTTTCATCCTTCTCCAAGGTAATTCTGGGTTAGTTTCTTTCCCAATATCTCCTCGAAATTGACTCAGGTTTGGTGCTCATTGATGCATGTGGCTCCTTGCCTACATTAGCACACATACATGCACGGGTGCACACACACACATGCCCACATGTACGCACATTCAGACACACATTCACTAATGCACATACACAGTTGCCAGTGCTCGTAACCTACATTGAGGACTGGTGGCTTTTGTTTGGTCTATTTGATTATGGGTTGTAATGGCAAATGTCAGCCCACTTACAAGGTTTTGACCAGAGGCTGTTTGGCGAAAATGCTGATGCATTTTTACTCAGTATGTTTGGAATGTAGGACAATTTGCTTGCATTGATGTTGGTTGGTCCTGCATAACCTCTCTTTCAAGGTCAGAGAATGCTTCAGCTAAATAATTAGTATGTATATGAAACTGCTGTTTGTTTTGCAAATGTTGGATCATTTTACTTTCAGGGAAACATGACTTGTTCTGTGTTTTTTAGCAGGTTTTACAACGATAGACATATTTTCTAAGCATTTGCTTGCAAAAATCTAATATTGTTTAAATGTCGTTCTCCTTAGGGACCTGTTGGACCAGCAGGTCAGGCAGGCAGACAAGGAGAAAAGGGATCCAAGGTAAGTTAGAGTAACTAGGATTATGTAGATTACAATCATGTTTTGAAGGGTGTTCATAAATGCTGTTATTTTTTTTTTTTTTTTTTTTTTATTTTTGTTTTTGTTTATTTTATA
>VUQS01074721.1:3670-14912 GCA_015108495.1 Heterochromis multidens | reverse complement strand
TTGGATATGATAATTAAATAGCAACACAGAAAGGTCTTAAAGCAAATATAATAAACATGTTAATAATTACTACATGTCAAATGATCCTGTGAAGTATGAAAGGGGTTTATCTTATTGATGAACACACAGAGATTTGTCATCCGAATCTTCAGCTTCTCTCAGCTTTGCGTAGCTTTATAATGATTTTCAACTTTTTCCAGTAATTTTACTGTGTTGATTCACTCTAATTTTTAGCAAAAGCTGATTTCAGCTGATTTCACTGAGAAGGTGCAAAAAAATCCACTGCTTAGCACCACATGGCAGATAGAAAAGGCTGCTGACTAGCTGCTGAACATAGTAGACCATTTAGCAGCTAAAGAGTGAGATATTTCAGTCAGAATTTGGCAGAGACCAAAAACAGCAAAAGAATTTACTAGTCAAATGAATAGTAAGGCTGCTCCAAAACTGCTGGATGTGTCATAAGCAACTGTGAGCCAACAAGATTGTCATAACTACTTAATGTCTTTCTCTGCATGTTTAAATAAAATGCCAAACTTTAAAATATTTCTTAGTAAAGTATTTCTAAACGGGCATTCCAAAAGGTTATGCAACAGATTGAAATGTCTGGAAAGTCTGGAAAGAACAAGCAACACCCATTTAACACTTTTTCCCTAACATTTTGTTCAGCTGAACTGCACACTTGCAGAAATAGGCAAATTAATAGCAACAACTTATTTTTGAGGCTGTCAACAGATTTGATTGCTTTCTTAAAGTACACAATTTTCTGCACAATCAAAGCTAATGACTGAAAGAGTTTAAAAATCTTTGAAAGCTTTAAACTGTGTGGTTTTTTGGTACCCAAATCATACGGTTTAAAGAATTGCACAAACAAAAAACCTGACAAATCTCACTTCTTTTATACTTTGTCAGTCTCCAGCTCTCATTTCTCTTCTACACATGCACATACTCACAGACGGACATATATAAAAAGTGCACGTTCTATCCACATCGAGGTAAAGGATTACACTTGATTTGATGGAGACAAGACAAAGCCTGCGTGGTGATCCTTGAGTGTCAAATCCAGGCCTAATTGGTTGTCAGAACAATCTAATCCCCTTCTCCTATCATCCTAGTCAATATGACATCTCTGGAACTTCAATACATAAAAACCTGCCATTCCTGCTCAGAGACAACAGATGTGACCTGGTAACATTTGATCTGTTTCGATGTTGCAAATCCTCAAATCCCTCCACTCACAGCTTTTGCAGCAGAAAACATTCAGAATATCGAAAAGTATGACTTTGAGATAGAGGATTAGTTTAATTATCAAGTTGGATAGAGGTCATATAGTGTTGGGACCATAGGACTTTGCCTGTATTTCAAAGCAATGGTCCCTACGAAGTTTTGACAACTGCCAGCACTATGAAGTAGTATGTGGGTTCTTATCTTGTTTGTATTTGCTACCCATGGGTGTACATAAATGTGCATAAGATCCAAAGATCATCTGTTTGATATAGTTGATGAGCAAGTTAAATATATGTAACATGGAAAGTTTTGTCTACAAATGGTACACTACTAATAAATGAGTCATAAAGACGATGATAAGGACTAATGTTCCTTTGTTTTACAGGGAGAAGCTGGAGCAGAGGGACCTGTTGGGAAAACCGGACCTGTGGGACCCCAAGGTCCCCCTGGAAAGCCTGGTGCTGAGGGTCTTCGCGGAATCCCTGGCCCTGTTGTGAGTAGATCTTTGATGATTAAATTTTCTACAACATAATCCACTTTATAACCAAATATCATTGACATATCTCATAATAATTAGATTATTTAATTTTATTATTAGGCAAAAAGCAATATTATTTTTTCTTATTTTCAGGGTGAGCAAGGACTCCCCGGTGCTTCTGGTCAAGACGGCCCTCCTGGACCTATCGTAAGACATTTTCAATTCACTTCAATTCAGTTTTATTTATATAGCGCCAAATCACAACAACAGTCGCTTCAAGATGCTTTGTATTGTAAGGTAAAGACCCTACAATATTACAGAGAAAACCCCAACAATCAGATGACCCCCTATGATAAAGCATTTGGCAACGGTGGGAAGGAAAAATTTGTTTTTAACAGGAAGAAAACTCTGGCAAAACCAGGCTCAGGGAGGATCAGCCATCTGCCGCGACCGCCCCATTAAAATACTGGAAAATCTGTAGTATGAACTCACAGCTGTGTTGAATGCTTAATGCCCTGCATGCTTTTTAGCCATCAGCTTATTTATAAATTGGCCATTTTCAACAGGGTTTTTATGGCACAATAAAGTTTTTGGTGTGATCATTGTTTTTGTAGCTCTGCAAAGAAGACGCAGAATAGTAAACACAAATGCAGAGCCCAGTGCTGGATGTCATTGTAAAATAATGTGAATTCATTTCACTGACAGTTAGGCTTGACAACCTGATTGTCTCTCCGTAGGGACCCCCTGGACTTCCTGGTATGAAAGGTGACTCTGGATACAAGGGAGAGAAGGCAAGACATTATTACGATGCTAATCTCAAATTGCTTTATTGTGTATTTCTTGTATCTGCTTATGCACCTTATCTGGAGCTTCCAAAGTAAGCAAACATCTAGGCCTATCTCTTTGTTCATGCTCCCAGTGAGAAGAAGAAAGGCTCTGCTCTGTGAGGGGTTTTTCACACAGTGATTTATTAGAGTGAATGAATATGTATAAGTCCAATAATATCATCTTTGTAATGGTCATTGGTTTAATGCCAGCATGCAGCAGTCAGAAGCAGATGGTCATAACTCTGTTCACCAGCAGGTGCTGAGACAGACCACCATTGTTAAATATGATGACCACAATAAACACACTAATTATTTATAGGCAGAAATAACACAGCACTGAGGTCATCTTGTCAGTCATTGTGCATAAATTTGCAGGTGAATTAACATTTTTATTTTACTTGCAGGTAATAAATGTACAGATATTAAACTTTTGCAGATATGGAAATTACAGAAAATAATTTGTACAAATATTGTAAATATTGGTGATTTTCTTTATTCATTTTGTGCCCTTTTCTCATATTTTATTTCTGTTTTTTCTCTGCTTGCTCCAGGGTCACCCAGGTCTAATCGGTCTTATTGGACCTCCTGGTGAACCTGGAGAGAAAGGAGACAGAGGTCTGCCTGGACCTCAGGGAGCTGGAGGTGGCAAGGGAGAGTCTGTAAGTATCCGAAAGAGTCATTAAATTAAGAAAGCTTATAAGTGTGGAGCCTCTTAGTTAAACTGAACATCAGTTTGTTTATGTTATAATAATTCTTCTTGCACTGCCACACTGTGACAAATAATCAATAAGGAAAATGGGCTATCTGTCCCTCCCAGACTTTACTGCAGGACATTTTGGGTTGCATAGATAAGATATCATATCTTATTTTAGACATCTACTTACTGCATGCTAATTAATGTCATTTATTGTGCATTTTAAGGGCACTAATGGTCCACCGGGTCCTCTCGGCCCTCCTGGTCCTCCTGGAATTTCTGTAAGTTGCAAATCTTGTTGAACAAACATGTTTCCCATCTTCTATTAAATGTTGTTCACCTCTTAATATTGCCTTAATTATCATCAGGGTCCTCAAGGACAAAAGGGCTCAAAAGGATCAACTGTAAGTTATAATCTTTCTTCTCATTGTTTTGATGGCACTCACTACAATATGCTTGAAAAGAAAGGACTTTCTTTAAATATGTCAATAATAACTTTTATTTTCAGGGTTCACCTGGTCAGAAGGGAGACCCTGGAGTGATTGGGCCACCTGGACCACCTGTAAGTTACCAGTTTATTGTTATTAAATTATATATTGTACATAATGCTCTAAGAGTGCATTAACAATGAGAATGTTACTAAATAATTCTGTCCTTACTAGTGTTGGCAAAATTAGTGAGTTAATAGCTTGGTAAATCATGGGGATTAATCAGCAAATATTTATTAAATTATTTATTAAATATTTATTAAATATTTATTAAATATTTATTATTTTGGTAATTTATAAATAAAACATGATGGTTTCAGCTCCTTTATTATAAGCGTTTTTCTTGCTTTTATTATTGTAAATGAAGTAACTGGGTTTTGAACAGTTGGTCACGTAAAAGGGTCATTTCCATCACCTTGGGATCTGGGATATTTTAATGACCGTTTTTACACTTTTCTGGACAGAAAACTGTGAATTTTTTCAAATGCAGAAATACACAAGTTCTGCTTGACCTTTAACCTCTGTGCTGCAGGGTCCACCTGCTGATATCGTCCAGCCACTGCCCATCCAGCAGTCTGCCCGAAAGACCAGACGGCAGGCTGAGATGCAGGGAGATGAGGCATTGGCAGACTATGGCGTTGATGGCGTGGAGGGAATGGAGGATGTTTTTGGATCTCTCAACAACCTCAAACAGGACATTGAGCACATGAAGTTCCCCATGGGCACCCAAGACAATCCGGCCAGGACCTGCAATGACCTGCACCTCAGTCAGCCTGATTTCCCAGATGGTGCGATAGAGATATTATCATATAGTATTAATACTGAGGCAGAAGTGACTGATAGTAGAAAAAAATGTGTATTTTTACATAGTTGAGCAGTCTTGTTCGAGATGACATGAACAGGTGAACATTAAACAACAACCAGTAGAAACTTTGCAGGGGGGCAGAGCTGTTCTTCATACCATTGCCTTACCTGTGTCCCATGGCTCTATTTGTCTCTTAGGTGAATACTGGATTGATCCAAACCAGGGCTGTATAGGAGACTCTGTCAAAGTGTTCTGTAACTTCACAGCAGGTGGAGAAACCTGCATCTACCCAGACAAGAAATCCATAGGGGCAAGTAATCCCCATTGTCACAAAATAACTATTGATCTGCTTTACAATAATAATAATAATAATCATACATTGCAATTACATAGCAGTGGGGTATTGACAAAAAATAGTGCTATTTACAGTTATTTATTAAAGGTCTGTTTACAGCAGTGACAATACTAACATTTTATTATCTTTGTAATTAATTGAATTAATGTGTGATATTTATTGCAGGCTAGAATATCTAACTGGCCTAAGGAGTCTCCAGGTTCATGGTTCAGTGAATTTAAGCGTGGCAAAATCGTGAGTCAACCCACACAGCTCTTATTTTCTTTTCTATTACCTCCCAGTAGACATTCACATCCTTTTTAGATAAGTTTTTCAATTTTGTACCTTTATCATTTTGTCTCACTTACAGTAACTCTTTCCCACCAATATCTCTCCTTCCTTCCCTGCCTTCCGCTGTTATACATCTCCCTCCCATATGCTTTTCATCCTTCCTTTCCTCAATTTCCTTTCGTCCCTACTCTTGTTTCCTGTTTTCTAATTTTTTTTCCTGTCTCATACCTTTTTTCCACCTTCATTCACCCCACTCTATCCTTCATTACCATATTTTTATTTCTTTTTTCCCACTTTTACCACATCCTTTCTCCCTCTCTCCTTTTTCTCATTCTCTCCGTCTGTCTCCAGTTGAACTACGTTGATGCGTCAGAAAACACCATCAACACAGTGCAGATGACCTTCCTGAAGCTGCTAAGCTCCTCAGCTCGGCAGAACTTCACCTACATTTGCCATCAATCTGTGGCTTGGTACGATGCCAAGGCTGACAACTATGACAAGGCGCTGCGCTTCCTGGGCTCCAACGATGAGGAAATGTCTTACGACAATAATCCCTTCATCAGGCCGCTGATGGACGGGTGCTCGGTAAACACTAATTTTCTAACTTTCAGTTTGCAATTAAACTTTTTTCTAAATCCCATGAAATCCTATTAATCCTCACAAATATGTAGACTGTTGCAGAGAAATCTTAAGTAATGTTTATTCTGGACAGAATAGTAAGAGTGAGATCAAGTGCAAGGTCAATAGACTGAATGGTGGCATTCAAAAGTAGGTACAGAAATGGTGATCAGCTAAATTGGGTCTAATCTTGTAATGAATTAAGACCTACACTTTTTTTTTCAGGGAAACACTGATATCATCATCCAATAACAAGCAATTTGCAGTGTATATAGGAAGTCTATGGAGTATCAGAAGCTGCAATATACAATGCTTAACAAATTTATTAGACCACTTGTCATAAAAATAAGAAAACACAAATATTTTAGAAATCTGTCAAAAAACTTGTTGAAAACTAAAAATTTCTGAATTCACTGAACTGAATTACATTTTTATACCCAAATTTGAGCCGGCACACTGGACTTTTCTAAGAAGTCAGAAATTAATCAAGCATAACATTTAACATAATAAAATAATAATAATAATAAAAAAAAGCATAACATTCAACCACTAAAACGAATTTATCTGTTCAGGAATGCAAGTAAATAACTGTAATTTTGCATCTTAATCAAAAAACAATACTGTGTTACTATTTTTTCTGCTTTTTTGTAAAACAATAAATTTGAAAATTCATGGATAACAACAATAATTATATTTTACCATTAAAAATATCATTTTGATTAAAGTTTGCCCATACTGATGGATTAACCATTACAGAAACATAAACAATTATTTTAGTAATTACCAATACTGTTAACTTAATTTTTAAATTAATTTTACATATAATGTGTTATTTGTTAAAGTATTATTTACATTCTTTCCACAAATTTGGAATTGCATTAATTTGATGAAGTTTTTATCAGATAGTTTGCGGACTAGTTTGGAGCTTTTTTGTTCTTTTTTTATCAATGTTGGGTTGATAAACTAATTAGTTATCAAATTTGGTTATCATAATTTTATTTGCATACAGTAGTTGGGTAGAGCACCCACAATTTCGTTGTACTTGTACAATGACAATAAAGGGCTATTCTATTCTATTCTTCTATTCTAAGTGATTATTTGTCACTCATTTAATAAATTAATTGTTTCAGGACTATGTGTACCAAAAATAGAGAGGCAAGATATTGTATTATCCATGTATCAGACAATCCATCCATCTCTACTCTGTCTTGACTTGTTTTTTTCCCTTCCCTAAAATGTGGAAACATATCTATATTTTAAGTAATTTAATATTATTTAATAGCTTCTGCTAACATTGTTAGAACTTTACTTGAACTACCTTAACAAAATAGCTGCCTCTTTATGCACCCTTTCTGTTTGCAGATGAAGCAGGGCTATTCAAAGACAGTGTTGGAGATCAACACTCCCCGCATCGACCAGTTGCCCATCATTGACGTCATGCTGAATGACTTTGGGAACTCCAACCAGAGGTTTGGCTTCGAGGTCGGACCTGTGTGTTTCCTTGGCTAGACACGCCCCTACTCCCCGCTGAAGGACAGGGTCAGAGGGTATATATTAACACCCACATGCTGAGATCTGACAACCTTCATCTTCTCTCCCCGTGAAGCAAAAGCCTGTGTTTTCATTTGTTGCCAAGAAGATCCACTCCAGCTCGGAGAAGAAGAGTCCCCCAGGCCCTGTCATGAAAGCGCTGACCAGGGGAAACTGCTCCTCGCCCTTGTAGGGCCAGAATCACATGACTTTAACTTACTAATGGGAATGACATCAGGAAAAGGACATTTGATGCCATGGTGGACAGTGGCACACTTACAGCACCAGAGAGAGGATCCACTCCCCCTAAGCCCCATCCTCCCTCGTCCTTCCCCTCCAACCATGCCTCCCTCTCTTGGTGCTCCAGGTGCTGCTCTGAATACAACCACAGATGTGCTTTTGTGCAGAATCACAAAACACTCAAGGTGCTACAAAAATTTTTTTTGATTAAAATGTAATTATTATTATTATTATTTTGTACAATACTGTTCCTTTATGAATCCACTCTAAAAGCCTGCATGTGCCCCACCTCTAAAATTTTAAATAAATATTTGGTAATCAGCAGTAGAATAAAACCTATTTAATGTCTGTTAAGAACAAATTTGATGAGAATTATTTTTATTTTATATTTGACAAAAGCTCCAATTTGTAAGTATGACTTAATCTTTTTGTAAATAATACAACTTTCAGTACTTTTATGGGATAAAAAGAAACTGGAACACCTAATACACAGACACCGTTTTGTATTTTTTTTTGTTTATGAAAACTCATTTGGTATAGCCATCGTAAAATTAAGCCATAAAAATTTAAATAGGAATATAAATATTACCAAAAAGGGCTTTTTCTTTGAGACAGAATTTTTTCAGTTAGATGCTATGCCTCCATTAAAATGTGGACACATTTGGCTCTTCAGCCTTGTTTATAATCAAGTTTGAACATTGCTTGTGGTTTCTAATTTTTACAAAGAAAAAATAATTCCAAGAAAAGCCTTGTTCATGTTTTTTTTGTAACAATGAACAAACTGTTTCCATGTGCCTTGAATTGTTCATTTAAAAATATTAAAACTGGATTCTGAAACATGCCGGGTTGAATGTCTGTGTTGCTATTTGGGTGAAGAAATAAGTAGCGGTCTTGTTGTGATTCTGCGCTGCCTTCTACATATTACCTTAACTTGGCCATGATAATTTAAGATTAGTGAGGATTAGTGGTTCCAAGTGTTTGGGTTCATGTGATTGATTCTGCCGAGCCCAGGCGCTGTGATCTCTTCCAGCTTTTCTCTCTGACTCAGATTTGACTTTGATCAAGATCTGTTTGCCTCTCCACATTCTTAGCTTAAAGCTATGATAGCAAAGACTTCAGAGCCGCTTTGAAACCTGTGTAATAGCAGTATGTTTACAACCTATGTACAACTGAAATAAATGTTTGGTGCTTTGCCAAATTCATGTTGCAATCATTTGGATCCACTTACAGATTAAACTTTATTTATAGAAAAATGAATTCATGAATTAATCCAACCAGTGTGTGTTGCTAAAATCCATGATTTTGCAATGTATGTAATCTGAGATCTTGCCAACGCTGAATGATAACAGTTTCCTAATTGTACCACTGGCATCTATAGTAAACACTGAGCAATTGTGAAATACCAAAAAGTTACAATACTTCCCTAATACACTATCTGAAAACTGAAGAAAGAGAGAGCACAACCACTACCAAAACTACTTGTTTTATCAAACATCCTGTGTCATGTCAGGGAGTTCTGTCCATTTACCTTTAACCTCTTTAAAACAGGCAGCAGGAATGTTTTTTGACAGTTTGATATTTTCATTTCTTATTGTTAATGTAAAATGAAATGCTTACAAAGATCACAGGAATTCAATTTACAGCACAACCAGCATAATGTCGACATAATAATAGCTCAGGACTGTGTGCTGCTGAAGTGTCTACAGCAAATGCAAATTGACAATAATTATCTTTTTTTCCCAGGGAGTTTGTCATTTTAGCAGTTATGAGTATGAAAGAACAGATTACTTTTTTGATAATGAAGCATCTAAACCACTGAATACATTTTACAAAACCAATGGGACAAACAAAATATGACTTCCTATCACACTAAAAACAGGAACAACAAACAAATCTGGTATGTTGTGCAGCTTCCAAAGTGGAAGGGTTCATTACTAAAAGCGGTACAGGTTAAGGTTGTGAAGTTACATTACTGTAAAGAGGCAAAAACAGAATGATCTTATTTTGTGATCTCAGTTGTTTGCATTTGGTGGGCAAAGAATCAGCTTTTTTTTAACCTTGCTGTTTTTTTGTTTTGTTTTTTTAATTTTATGACAGATGTACAACAACCCTGAGACAACACATGTTCCTCTTAAGAGCTTGAAAGAAGGCGATTGGACTTCTTTAAGTTATTTGAAAATGTTTCGCCTCTCATCCAAGAGGCTTCTTCAGTTCTAAAACCAAAAGGTGGAGAGTCCCAGGTATTTAAACCCTAGTGGGGGTTGTCCCTTCAGACCCTGAAGAAACCTCTTGGATGAGAGGTGAAACGTCGTCAAATAATTTAAAGAAGTCCAGTCGCCTTTCAAGCTCTTAAGACTACCATGACCTAGATGACTGAGAACCTATACAGACAACACATGTTCCTGTTAATTTAAACAGTGTCTAAATGTTACAGATACTCAAATAAAGTATATGCTAGCCATTTCAGCCGTTTTTTTCACTCAAAAGTAATTGGACAAACTAAGAAAATAAATTTTTATTTTTAAATGTGAATGCAATTCCTATGTAATCAATGACGGCCTGAAGTCTGCGGCTGATGGATATTGCCAAATGCTGAGTTTCTTCCTTTAAGATGCTTTGACAGGCCTTTACAGCAACTGCCTTCAATTACTGCTTGTTTGTAGACGCTTCTGCCTTCAGCTTTATCTTCAGTAAGGAAAAAATATGCTCAAAGTATGTTAAAGTCAATGGGCTTTGCCATTTCTTTTCTTTTCCTTGTCTTTACTTTCCTCTTTGGTTGCTTTCACTGTATGTTTTCTGCCACTGCCCATCTGTACCATTGGATCTGCAGCATTTGACTGAGTCTGAACAGAAAATATAACTCTGTCCACTTCAGTATTGATCAGCTGCTTCTATAAGCACTCACATCATCAATAAACAAAAGTGACCCGATTCCATTCCATGCCCCACCATAACACTAACCCTACTGTGTCATGGGTTGACATGGCTATTTCTAAAGTTTCTCTCTGTAAGATGGGTTTGTTTTTTCAGCCTATAATCACAGCCTCTTTCCCTCGCATTGTCCCCTTTTTGAACCTAATATTGAGAGTTCTAATGAACAGGTACCAAATGCAACAATTGAAATCAACTCAGAACCATTCGGCTCTGTAATTTGTCATGAAATAATGAGGAAACCAGCTACACCTTGAACTGAACCTACTTATCAGTCAATTTTCCAATTACCTTTGAGCCTGTGAAAATGAAGAGACCTTGTAAAAAGTGGCAGTAATTCCTACACTTCAGTCACGTCTTAACTGCTTCATTTCAAGTTCATTCACAGAGACAAAAGTATAAAAATTCTGTCATTATCCAAAAAACTGACTGCATGTCCACATTAATTTATTCTGTATTCTGCAACACTTTCACACAGATTTTGGGGAAAAAATACTTAGTAGGTCAGCTGGTTAAAAGTTCACTATTTAACCAGTCATGTGGAAAATTAATCTAGCATCCGCTTATCTTTGTATACTATACAAAGATAAGTGGATGCTAGATTAATACAAACTCCTGCCTCACAACTTTTTCATCCCACTATTACACCTTTCGAAGGTCTGTTTTCATTCTGCTGTGTGAATCATCGACTCTGTTTGCAGAGCTTTCTGTGTACTTCTCAAATCTGAATGGTCAATGGAAGCACATCTGGTGATGAGTAATCACTAAGTTTGTGTTCCTGA
>VUQS01074720.1:0-10658 GCA_015108495.1 Heterochromis multidens | reverse complement strand
ATATATAAGCATGTTTTTTTTTTTTTTTTTTATATATATATATATATATATATATATATATATATATATATATATAAAAAAAATAGTGTGAATTTGAGCTACTGAATGGTAAAGTGTTTTTTAAATGTGGCAAAATCAAAATCGAATGGGTCTCTTTATTAGGTACACCTTGCTTGTACTGGGTTGGACCCCCTTTTACCTTCAGAGCTGCCTTAATTCTTCATAGCATAGATTCATTCAGGTGCTGGAAATGTTCCTCAGAGATTTTCATATTCATATTGACATGACAGCATCACGAAGTTGCTTCAGATGTGTCAGCTGCTCATCCGTGATGAGAATCTCCTGTTCTACCACATCCCAAAGGTGCTCTATTGGATTGAGATCTGGTGACTGTGGAGGATATTTGAGTACAGTGAACTCACTGTCATGTCAGTGTAACCAGATGGGTACACTGTGGTCATAAAGGGATGGACATGGTCAGCAACAACACTCAGGTAGGCTGTGGTGTTTAAACAATTCTCAGTTGGTACTAAGGGGTCCAAAGTGTGCCAAGAAAATATCTCCCACATTATTACACCACCAGCAGCCTGAACTGTTACTACATAGTAGGATGGATCCATGCTTTCATGTTTATTCCAAATCTGACCCTACCATTTGAATGTTGCAGCAGAAATTGAGACTCATCACACCAGGCAACTTTTTTCCAATCTTTGGTTCTATTTCTCTTCTTCAGACCATTCTCTGTAAACCCTACAGATGGTTATGTGGGAAAAATCCCAGTAGATCAGCAGTTTCTGAAACACTCAGACCAGCATGTCTGGCACCAACAACCATGCTACATTCAAAGTCCCTTAAATCACCTTTCTTCCACATTCTGATGCTCAGTTTGAACTTCAGCAGGTCATCTTGACCATGTTTACATGCCGAAATGCAATGAGTTGCTGCCACATGATTGGCTGGTTAGATATTTGTGTTAAAGAGCAGATGAACAATTTTATCTAATAAAGTGGCAATATACATAACTTTAAAATGCATGCGATTAGTCAGTCAATCACTATATACTATGATCAATCAATTAACCAAGACTTGCAGGCTCTGAATAAGGCCACTGTGTGCACATAAGTTATATTATTCCAACCCTGTTTCTTAGCCTAAAGTTTGCAGAGACAGACTGAGAAGTTGTAGAGCACACCTTACATAAAATTTTTAGCTACAAATAGAAAAGCAAAGCAGTTGCCTATTGAGACCTGTGCAGAAGTAAAGTTTGTCACAGGCAGGTGGGCTTTGATTTAACCACCACTGCTGACCCACAAAATGAAGGGCATCAGTGTTGAGGGTCAAAACACCCCATGAAAGATGTGTGTAACATTCACTCCAGGCTAAATGCTAGAGGTCAAACAACCATGAAATGGTTTGCACTCTTTAATCCAGGATTTTTCAGCAGTTGTATTATGTTACTGTGGAAAAAAATCAGTCGACTCTTGGAAAAATTGCCCTTACACTGACAAAAGAGGCTGCTTGAATGCAAAATATATAATTGAAAAAAATGAAATAAAACAAATCGGGGTCCAGAAATGATCAAAATGTGAAAAACTGTTACAAGTAATTACTTTGCAGGGGTTTCTTCAACATAAAATACTGCAGTCAAGTGATATTAGAAAACCTAGACATGTTTTTATCCTGAAAAGCTGAAACCTGTGTGTGAGGAAAAAAAATGGATCGATCTCAGTTCCTACATGAAACATCCAGTTTTAAATACTCTCTCTGGACGCTTGAGTCCTCAGAGGTACTACAAACTGTTTTGACAGTTAGGCTAATTTAGGGGGTTCTACTTTTGGTTCTTTCTTGTTGCCGGCAATCTTTTGGCATTTAAAATAAAACTGAGCTCAAGTTGCCAGTTCAGTAACGCCGACCACAACTTCTGTTGAGAATGCTTTCAGTGGTGACACGCCTCAAATCTAAAAACTCCACACTGTAACCTTATCGTGCTTATTTTTATCTTCAGTGAATGACGTTTTGTACTCGCATGTTCGATGGATTAAAGGGCTGGGCTTTATCTTGTGATGATCAGGAGGTTGCGGTCTGTGGGCTCCCACTCACACACAAATGCTCATGCACACGTAAATATGCCAGCATAAATACATGCACACACTCCCCCCAGATGTTTCTTGACATGGTCTGCTGTGACTCCAGTACATTTGTTTATCCCTGCATGCATAGTTAACTCTACATGCCCTGCACAACGGATCTCATGCTGCTCTTTTTTTTCCACTGCAGCTCTTTTCCACTCTCAGAGTCTTCTGAGTGACCAACACAATGGTTAGTACACCTAAAATGGTACTGATGACTGTTTTTCTCGTATCTGGAATTCAAATGATTTTATCACTAACGGCTTAAAATGAGACTGAAATAAGTGACGTCATCTCGGACGCCTGTGTATTGCCAGAACTTGTCACTGTGCTTATACTTCCATAATTGCATTATCAAAAGTGCCGTGGCTGGCGGGCCAAATAAGTATTCAGAAATGTTACATCATAATGGAGCTTTCTGGAAGTTCAGTCAGAGTGTTACCTACTGTATGCCAAACTAGAGAGATCACACCAGCAACACCAGTGAATTCTTGGGACACACCCAGCTGTCAAACTGCCTTTTTTTTTTTTTAATGTTTGTGGAACAATAGTGTAGTGGTTTACTACTAGGGAAAGCTCCTGGTTCAATTCTGGGAGGAGACACAAATCACTTTGGAGTTTTGTCAGGAAGAGCATCTGGTTTAGAAATCTGCCAAAATCAAACATGTGGAGTGACTCCTGTAATAATAAGGGAGCATATAAACTATAACTACATCATCCATACTTATGATATCCAACTGGCAAAATCTATACTCATAACCAATTTTGTGGTAGGTCCCACCACAGTGTGACATATTTGCTTTGATTTTAAAGGAAAAGTATAGTTTATTGCAACATTTTTGTAGCTCATGTATGTAATGAACTTCACCAAAGTAACTGCTGTGATCTCAGAATACTGTGACATATGAAAGAGGCAAAAGCAGACAGTCATAGTGTGAATAAAGCCCCCGGTTACACAGATGTGTTTGGAAAAGAATATCAGTTTCTGATATATACTGCACGGCCCAAACAAAAAATCACCACCTCAGTTTAACTAACCAAATATTTAAGAGCCTTCCACTGGATTGAAGGTCTGGGTTTCAGCAACTTTATGTATCCAAAAATTAGGCCAGCTGACTACTTGAATACACTGATGACCAGGTTTCTTCTTCCCTGATGGCACATGTCTGGATTTGCTGAGCTCAGATTGTGACAGAGTGGTTCAGGGAGAATCTTTGGGCTATTCCATCATCAATACACAATGTTGGTGGAAAAGTAATGCAACTCTAGACAGAAATAAATGTTGTGACATTGCATAAGCTTATCCAAATGATGCCACGGTGAATGTGTGCTCATCAAAGCTAAAGGTGGAATTATTAGAGTTTGTGACTTTTTGTTTTTTATGGCCAAGCAATGTATTTATTATCGTGTTTGTGCACGTGCAGTGCAACAGCTATCTTACCAAGCATGTGGTCCAAGACAGCTTTTAAGTTCAGAAATTTGTTGAGACTTCCACAGTGGTCCTCTGATCTCCAGTACTTCACACTGACCATACAATACCAGGTCTACATGCGCAGGGCATACTGCACAAGCTCAACACAACAAAAAGGGAGGATGCACAACCTCTGCACACCATTCAGGATTTGTGCTTTAAAAGTTAATTTTTTACTAAGTTGATGAGTTGAATTAGCAAAACATCCCCAATACTAACCTCCAAAACTGGATATGTTCACCCAATTGCCCAGCCCTAGTTTATAGAACAGCTTCCTTCCAATCAAATACCTGCATATAATTTTCCTTTGTGAGAGACTATTAGCAACATTGTTCTGACTTTCGTTTCTTCCTAGAAGTAAATTTTGCAAATGATCCTCCCTATGTTCTTTGTTTCTTTTCTCTTCTTTTCCCCTCATCCCCAGCCGGTCGCGGCAGATGGCTGGCCCTCCCTGAGCCTGGTTCTGCCTTTTGTTTCTTCCTGTTAAAAGGGAGTTTTTCCTTCCCACTGTTGCCAAGTGCTTGGTCATAGGGTCATTTGATTGTTGGGGTTTTCTCTCTATTATTGTAGGGTCTTTACCTTACAGTATAAAGCACCTTGAGGTGACTGTTGTTGCGATTTAAATAAGCCCAAACTGAATCACCTTGAGTAAATTGCCCATATGGCCTCACTCCAATAATGTTGCAGCTTTTTAAAACACAGTGTAGTTTTTATAGCAGATAGGGGCATAGATTAAAAAAACAAACAAACAAAAAAAACTGGTAATAAACTATATATTTTTTCTTTATTTCCCCACTGGTCTGTTCCTCTTTCATGTTATTCAACTCCAGGCCCCACTCCTAATGCAGATGAGCTTCAAAAAATCCTCATCTTCAAATTTTCACCTCCGAGAAGCAGCTACGTGGTGAAGCCTCCTAGTCTGCCTTCACTGAAATGCAATATTAAAATGAGATCTACCCTTCCTGAGAAATGTATTTTGCTTTTAAAACCACATCACTTACAGCTGCTCTCCTTGCTTAATCACTCCTGCTTGATATTCTGCAGTCACTTCCATCCTCCTGAAGGTGAGAGTTTTTCAAACAGCTGCTCTGGGTCGCATGCTTTGTCAGATTGTTAACACATAATAAGCCCACGCACTCTTGTAAACATCAAAGGCGCCCCTCTTTTTTTCAGCTGGTGCGATGTCCTTTCTGTTGTCGCTTTGAACACATATACAATTATTATGGCTGGTGGGAGGAGATACTGCACATGATGCAAATGGGGACACTCGCACAATACGCATACTCACTCGTACACACAAACACGTACAGCCAAGGCCCTGGCATGTCTGAAAAGAACACTTTGATGCTGCGGCCCTCACTCCTCATTTGCCGTTTGAGTTGGCATTGACAGAGTTCTCCCGTGGTCCCCTGGCCCCTGCACACACACACACACACACACACACACACACACACACACACACACATAACCATGAAGCCTCATGGAGCCTGCAGGGAGTCAAACTGCTCTCACCTGTTGTCTCTGGCAGCCTAAGAGGAGACGATTAGCGCCCAGCACTGACAATATGCTCTTTGTTCCCCTCTTTCTCTCAGTCTCCCTCTCATACTCGCAGTCCATTGCTTCTGCCGCTGCTCATTCCTCCCTCTAACCCGGCCTTCTGTCTTCCTCTGTTTCTAAGTCTCAGTATCTCTCTGTCACTCTTTGTGTCCTTCTCGCTTACTATTTCTGTCTCCCTCCCTCATTCTCTCTCGCACTCTTTCTGTCTCTATCCATCTCTAATGTCCTTGCTGCCATGAGAGCAGCGTGTGGAAAACAGTTGAGCACTTTATCACAGATCATCGATGTAATCCCTTGCAAATATGCTTCGTGAGGGCGCTGAACCAGTCACAGTGACTGAAGCCGGAATTAACTCATTTAGCTATGCACTGATATCAACACATGAAGGTCAAATGTTTTAAACATTAGCATGGATTAAACTTTAGGAAATACAGCACATGTTCCACCCTGAATGCATTAGCATGTATTAGTGAGGCCTGGCTTGGCATCCACGGGTAAAAGGGTGTAAGTGAGCTGTACATGGGTCCCACACGCCAGGAAGAGCACACAAGTCACAAACAACCAAATGTGACATTTCAACGGGACACAGATGTACAGCGGTATAAAGTGGCCTTTATGGTCAGAGGGGAAGATCTCACATAGAGTAAGCAGAGCTAGCATTCCTCAGCACACTGAAAACATAGTGGACAGCAGTGAAGTTTAAATTCTTTACCTTACAATATAAAGCGCCTTGAGGCAACTGTAGTTGTGATTTGGCGCTATATAAATAAAACGGAATTGAATTGAATTGAAGTGGTAGGTGAGGTGCAAAGAGGAAAAGGCTGCCTGATGGCCTGGTATCAGCTATGCTTAAATATGAAAATAACTTAAAGCAAATAAAAAACAATCCCAAAGTTAAGTAAGAGCAAAAACTGCACTGGGACACAGGAACAAACCTTGCATTTGCCCGATAATATGCTTTGTAGTTCTTGTATATAACAATTTGCCAAATGTAATATGCAAACACAATGAGGATTAAAATCAGAAGCTCAAGATCAGATAAAGAGTAAAAATAGAAAATTTGTGTAACTGCTACAGGAAATTTGTCCATGAAGCAATGAATAGCTGTTATAACTGGAGTTATGGAGCACTGTGTAGTATCTATAATGCAAACTGTGGAGCTGCATACAGTAATGTGGTAAAGAAAGTTTTTGCAGGACTGTGCAGTCACTATACAACGTTGCGTCATTGTTCATTGAGGTTTGCGGGCATTTGTTTATGCACAGCTCTCTAAAGTTCCACCACAGCATTTCAGTCAGGTTGAGGTCTGGACTTTGACCGGGCCATTGCAACACCTTGATTCTTTTCTTTTTTGTAGATTTGCTGCTGTGCTTGGGATCGTTTCTCTTGTTAATGATCCAGTTTGGGCCAAGCTTTGGCTGTGGTACAGATGGCCTCACATTTGTCTCTAGAATACTTTGGTATACAGAAGAGTTCATGGTTAACTCAGTGACTGCAAGGAGCCCAGGCCCTGTGGCTGCAGAACAAATCATCACCCCTCCACCATCATGCTTGGTATGAAGTGTTTGTGCTGATATGCTGTGTTTGGTTTTCTCCAAACATGGTGCTGTGCATTACAGCCAGACATCTCCATCTTGGTCTCGTCTGTCCAAAGTACATTGTTCCAGAAGTCTTGTGGTTTGTTCACATCCAACTTTGCAAACCTAAGCCATGCTACCATGTTCTTTTTAGAGAGGTTTTCTCCTGAACACTTTTCCAAACAATTCGTACTTTTTCTGTCCTTTTCTAATTGTGCTGTTGTGAACTTTAGCATTTAACATGCTGACTGGGGCCTGTGAAGCCTGAGATGTAGCGCTTGGGTTTTTTGCAGTTTCTCTGAGCATTGCATGGTCTGATCGTAGGGTGAATTTGCTGGGACGTCCTCTCCTGGCTACCAACTTGAAGTCTTGAGTCATGTGAATAATCTTTCTCACTGTAGAATGTTTGGAAATGGCCTTATAACTCTTCCTACATTGATGGGCAGCAATAATTTATTCTCCAAAATAAAGATCTCTGATGATGTATTTCCTCCTTGACATCTTGTTAACACACACCTGAATGCTCCAAACCCACAAACTGCCAAAACTTCTGCTTTTATAGAGGCGCTCGCACTTCAGTTACTCAAATGCATTTGATTAGCAGCACCTGGCTTCTACCTACTGCTACCTCTTAATTCCTATGGAAGCAGTAAGAGTTTACTTGGTTTACTTGGCCTGGTTCTCCAAGCTTTTTGGGTTTTTTTTAAACTTCTACATTCAAGCTGTTTTTAAGTACTAATTAGTAGTATTAGAGGAGACACAAATCCCTTTGGGGTTGCATCAGGAAGGGCAACTGGCTAACTTAATTATTTTGGCTTTTGTCTCAAAAGGTCCAAGACAGGCTTAACTTTGTTCTAGGATGTCACCAGGCATGCAATAAATAGAGCAAAGTCCTTTTTACCTGTACGTGATGTGACACTCTTTGTTTTGCATAAATAAAAGCATGTAATACAGATACAATACTGAAAAGGAAGCAGGACATTATTAGATAGAATTGTAAATATATACCTACAAGCAAATAATATACAGTGAATATTACTAAATTTTACTAAATGAAAGTACAAGCTCTTCCATGTGTGTGTGATTTGGTAGCATGAAATCCAACCAGAGTCAGAGTTCATATGTGGTTTACTGTTTGCATAAGTGCCTTATCATACCTGCTAAAAAACAGTGTTTCCGTTCATTTGACACAGTGCAAGCAAGTCAAGCATTGCATGTACAGTGCAGGCTACACTTGACTGAACAATAACTTTACTGTGGACAGACACAGGGGAGGGTAAAACACTCCACTGGTAGATTTGAGCAGATACTCTGAAGTGCTATATAGATTTGTAAATGGAGCTTTCAACAGCAACACTTAAACTGAACTAGCTGCCCTCTTGTTGCTGTTGGTCTAAACCTGCAGTGTAGTGCCTTGGTTTGTTTTGGCAGATGAGAACAGCTGGAGTACAAACACTACCTGTCCGTTTGTGAAGGCTAGCATGTGATGTCGTCCCCTGGAAAAAGCAGCCTGAGTCTCTGCTTGCATTTCCTCAGCACTGGGCTGTAATTCATACAGTATATCACATGGATCCATTAAATACAGAAAAGATCAAATACGTGTCATTCCCCACCACTACCTGTAACTGTGACTAAAACCTTAAAGGTGCCACTTAAAGGTATCACTAAGTCTCTCAAACATGCTAGAATCTTTCTGGACAGCAGGCAGTCATTCAGTGTTTACACAACTAAGAAAATGAAAAATTAGGTTAAAGGATTTGGTTTCCTGTACAGAACTGAAGTCTGTCTGTACTTTTCAAACAGTAAAACTCTTGTGAAATCTACCTGATGTCTGTCCTTGATTATGTTCGTACGTTTTTGTACCCTTCACTATCCCAGTTTATCACAACGCTTTCCACTTCACAACTGACAAACAGTACAAATTGTATTATTGCTCTCTGCACAATAAGGTTAGATTGACTGGATTAGTGACTTTTTAAACAAAATGAACTGCAAATGGACTGGAGAGCTTTTGGAGTTTGAAAACTTAATTTTATTGACTCCTTTAATTGTGTTTTCCTGACTTTGCCAGGTCTCTCTTGATAAAGAGATGTCAGCTTCAACAAGACTACCTGGTTAAAGATTTTTTTTTTAAATCCTGAAAACATCTTCTGAAATGTAATCTAAAATGTCTAATGCTGGGATGTGACATTAGCCAACCCACTAAAAAAGCCAAAAAAAAACACAAACAAAAAAAACCAATGTTAGATATACAAACCCCTCAAAAGTTGCAAAAAACACATAAAAATTTAATATGTTGTATGTATGCCTTGTATCTCCATTTGGTTTGGGGTGGCTGTGGCTCAGGAGGTAGAGCATTTTATACTGTAAGGTAAAGACCCTACAATAATACAGAGAAAACCCGACCAATCAGACGACCCCCTATGAGCAAGCACTTGGTAACAGTGGGAAGGAAAAACTCCCTTTTAACAGGAAAAAACCTCCAGCAGAACCAGGCTCTAGGAAATTGCTATATATCTACCAGTCCATTCATGTGACCTCCATCTTCATCAGACAGACTTTTTGCTGTAGTTCCTTATCCAGTATTTGTGGGTTAAGCTGTAGAGACAGTAGCAGTTCTGGCCTGCCCTGTAACAAAACAAACTCAGGTAACTTCATTACTGTTAGTAACACAGCCATCACTGTGCTTTAAGGCTGTGCTGATGGGCCATGACAGATTGAGTCCCCCCTGTGGACTGGGGCCTCTCAGTTCCCTGACATGCTACAGCTTTATTAGACTTCAGTATGCCTCCCTCTGGAACATGTTGCCCAGCCTGACCTGGATCGCTCCAGTACAGGATTTGCTTAAAAGCCCCCCGAGCCATGGGTCGGGACTTTCTTAGGTCAGGGGAAACAGTTGAGACACGTGCTGCAAATCACCAGGCCAGAACAATGACACCTGAGGAAGCTGAAACTCTCCTGATGGTGAACACGCATCATAACTCACACCTGCTTCACCTGGAAAGACACGAGGGGTTGATCCGAGTGGGAGTGAACGCCTGAGCCAAACTGAAAAGTTTCATTACCTTATATGCACTAACTCAGCCTTTTATGACCTCAGTATCTCATCGGCAGTGTGAAACATGTTGCATTCAGAATTTATGGGTATCTGTCAGAGATTCACATACAATATTAATGTTTTTCTCCTGAAGACACAAGGTTTTCCATCCAGCAGCTGTGACAGATGAAGCATTCTTGTTAACGGGATTTATGGGGAGACGTGAGTGCAATCAATATTTCAGCCCCTCGTGCAGAAAATTAGTTTTCTATGCTGGCTGGATCTTTGTAGGATCAGCAGTGCAGTAAAGTACATTATTGAATGTTTACAGGCTAAGCTCTGCTTAATGAATGATCTGCACAGGGGCAGCTCTCCAAAAACCATATCAATACACCGGCATATTTGTACAAAACAATCACAATAAAGAAGACAGAATATATCTACTATATATACAGTGGGGCAAAAAAGTATTTAGTCAGCCACCAATTGTGCAAGTTCTCCCACTTAAAAAGATGAGAGAGGTCTGTAATTTTCATCATAGGTATACCTCAACTATGAGAGACAAAATGAGAAGAAAAAATCCAGAAAATCACATTGTCTGATTTTTAAAGAATTTATTTGCAAATTATGGTGGAAAATAAGTATTTGGTCAATAACAAAAGTTCATCTCAATACTTTGTTATATACCCTTTGTTGGCAATGACAGAGGTCAAACGTTTTCTGTAAGTCTTCACAAGGTTTTCACACACTGTTGCTGGTATTTTGGCCCATTCCTCCATGCAGATCTCCTCTAGAGCAGTGATGTTTTGGGGCTGTCGCTGGGCAACACGGACTTTCAACTCCCTCCAAAGATTTTCTGTGGGGTTGAGATCTGGAGACTGGCTAGG
>VUQS01074719.1:19020-36940 GCA_015108495.1 Heterochromis multidens | reverse complement strand
TTGTTGGTTCTTCGTTTTCACAAAGAAAAGAAAATCAAAGTCGCAGCTGTTCATTTTGTAGGTTTTCCTTTTGCCACAGAAGTGGCTCTGCCAGAAGGACAAGTAAAATAAAACACCTGTGTGACCCTCAGCCTGTGTGATAGCAAAACATCTTCCAAAGGAAACCTGAGTGGAAAGGTTAAAAAAAAAAATGAAAGCATGTACATGAATTTACCTTCAGACCACTGGGCACCTTCTTTTTCTCCTGCTTCAACTCCCTGTGTAAAAGTCAGCTAGATCCCAACAGCAGGTAGTATTCACATGAAAAGGGCAGCACTTTTCTTAGTAACATTTAAGCCCTCCCATTGGATGATTCTGCAGGGTACATTTTTGGAAAGCTTTAAAGTGCTTTTCCATTCACACTAGAAAGCACCCTTCTCCATGTCAGAGACCACTTCAAACTTATACTGCACCAAATATGTAAACTGGAAATACATCAGTCTTTTTTTTTTTCAGCAAAAAGGCAGCTCATATGTTTAAAAAGTGCGTCTGAGAATAAAGAACATGATGCGAGAGCTCTTGGCTCTCACAATAGGGAAAGGGAGTGTTATGATTTATCAAAATGAGGACTCAAATGCAGGACACAGGAGACACACAGCAAGGTTGCAGAGCTATTATTGTAGGGTCTTTACCTTACAATATAAAGTGCCTTGAGGCGACTGTTGTTGTGATTTGGCGCTATATAAATACAATTGAATTGAATTGAATTAATAGACGCTGATAATTAATTACAAGTAGTGAAGAAAAAAAAAACAGTCTGAGCAAAGAAATCTAGAAAAGATAAACCAGTGTGGAAACACCAGAGGAAACACTGCAGAGGAAATCTGACAAAGACAGATGACAAGACAATGTTATACAGACACTGATTGGTAACAAGACACAGGTGGGAACGATTAGGGAACTGAAGAGGCGGGATGATAAAGACAGGAAGTAAACCTACAGGAGACACACAAGGAAAGCTGGTAACCAAAATTAACTAGGACATGAGAATCACACATAGACAAGGGGAGAAGGTGAAGAGAGAGAGAGAAGACCAATGAAAGAGCCAAAGGAACCAGAACTTAAACACTAAACAAAACACAATCCATGATAGGGAGCTTTAAAGTGAACGCACAACTCAGGATAGATGCAGCCACGGTGAAGTCATCCAATTGGTTGGCAGAGTCTCAGTTTTTAAGCCTAAAGCTGAGACTTTTTAAAAGGTGCTATCTTGGTGAAACTGTATGTGACAAGAGAGGATTAGCTCTGACTGAGAAACAGGACACTGGATGCTCAAACAGCAGCAACCTGCCAATCAGAAGGTGAAGAAAACATTGCTTTAGCCTCCTTTTTGACTCCAGTAAAGACTATAATTTACCATAAATGAGACTCAAGACTCACCAGACAAGTAAAGTGAGGGCCATTTTACCATTGTCTTCTAAAGAAACTCAACTTCTTTGTAACCAGAGGACTCAACCCTCCTGGCCATGTGAAAGAATACAAGTTTAACTTATGTCTGCAATGGCAGTCGATGTGCAGCTTTTCTCCTTAGCTTGTGGGTGGCATAGTGGTGCACTAATTATCACTGTTGACTCCTAGTAAAAAGTACAGATTTTTAATGATTTTGGCTGGTTCAAAAAATTAAGTCCAAACACAACCACATGGGCAAACTAAAGTAATTTCAAACAAAACATTGACTTGAAGGATGAGAATAACCTGCATATGATTGATGGTACGCACAAACCATTAGCTATGACCTTTAGCCAACAGCTGTTTTTATAAAGCTGAATAAAGTTTTTGGAAACTAAACAGTTACTAGATGTTCTGCTCTTTAACATAACCTTACATTTACGTAGTAAAACATATATTCAAATTAGTTTGTTTGGCTTTTTTATGATCAGTAAGCTCTGCATAGGCGTATTCATGTAGTTTGGAAAGTGGCAATGATTGGGGGATGGATGGATGGTAGGAGAAGGTTTAACTGAGAAAGAACAGCTCTGAGCAACTCAAAAATGCACAAATGAAGGTGAGCTAGTATATTTTTAATCTTTAGAAATACGAACTCTTGGATAACAACACTTAGTTAAGCCTAATCTAGAATTTCCATTCTCACATGACCTAAGACTGGAAGTACTCACAGACTACCTTTTAACTGAAAAAAAACTGAAGAATGTTAACTGTTTGTGTTCCTTATTCTGTTGAATCAAAACTAACTTCTCATAACTAAGGGGATGAGGCTCATGTACCAGCCTCCTCTCTCGTTCTGGTCCCCAGCTTCACACCAGTATTACCCTCCCTCTGATTCACCAGCTCAAGGCCTCAGCATCATTCACACAACTAAATATTTTGACAGTAAGACAGCGTCCGATCACAAACCTTTTTTTTTTTTTTGTTGTTGTTAAGTAACAGGCCCCTCCATCGTGTTCAGCTACAAGAACAGTATTTTCTTTTGTTCTGACTCCACCTGCCTGACAGTTAAAGTGCAGCCTGGAGACAATCAAACGCTAATTACTTCAGACTCAACTCCCTTCAAACCTTACACACTGAGCACTTACCACTTTCCCTGCATTACCAGTAATTTGTGTCCCGATTAAGGAGGGAAGGATGATTTTGCAGTTTCATCAGTCAGTAGGGTGGGGAGCTTTGTGAGGCCTGGACATGATGTCAGGAAGCTGACAGCTCCTCCTTGCAGCTGAGTTATTGCTTTGAGAGCTCGACTGCAGGTACAGCACTTTCTCTTTTTTTTTACTACACCACTGAGCTAAAGAAATGTGTATGATCAAAGGATTAAGCAGAAGAAAGAACCTCTTGTATCATTTATTCGGTCAATATTAGGCCTGTCAGTTATTTCCTCCCCTTCTGCAAGTCAAAAAAAGCTTTAATTGGGTAACTGCAACAAATTTAAATTCATTTACAGGCACTTATTGTTAACGACAAAAAAAAAGATGAAGGATCACTCTTATTTTTTCACTTCTTTACTTCCTTCAGGCGGTTTTAATTTGGAGTTGTATTTTTCCTGACTCACAGTAGGTTCAGTCCTGTTCGTTAATATTCATTATAACAGAATTAGCCAAACACACTTTTAAAGTAGGGCTGCTGGATGCTTTTCTGCCAGTTTCTAAAAAAAAAAAAAAGTTCCACTGCATCAGCATTTAAATGCTGAAATTTGCAACAAAAGTACTTCATTTAAATGGAATCCCTGCATAACACAAGGGTGAATGACATTAATGTAAGTCTAATATGGTAGGGTCAATGCTGGAAGTGTGTCTTTTGGATAAACTGTATACCAATAGACCACATTAAAAAACGCCTGCTAATTTTCACTTTAATAATCTCTTCCCTGGAATAGATTATGAAAGTGAAAATCAGTAATACTACTAATAAAAATCAGTTTAGATATTTCAAAAATAAAGCCCTGCCAACAGTTTATCCAGCTGTGCAGCACGTCATAACAAAGTGATGCCTCTCTCTTGAGTTCTCTCAGGGAAGAGCTATGACCTCAGGAAGACATCCAAATAGAATAAGTGAGCAGAAATGTTAGCATAATGGAACATATGCAGCCCTAGAGGCCAAACTCGGGGTCCAGGTTTGGGGTCCAGTTCAGCCCACTGTACAGCTTTGCAAAGTGTGCAAATTGCAGTTTTTCAATAAATGCTGATGAGATCCCAACATTAGTTAATTATTTCCAAAAACTTTGTAGCTCTACTATGATCTGTAATGCACATGTCATACTGTTGAACTTGCCCTTATATTTTTGATATCTCAGGCTTTATCTGTAAATGTATGGGTCATTCAGTGTAAAAGTTGACTTCTATTGCAGTTGTTTTACCCAACTGAGATCAAATTGGACTATAAGACACCCATTAAAAGGCTTCAGTCACACAAGGCTAAGGACCGGTCAGCAACCCCCAGCAGCCTCCAGTGGATAAGGAAAATGTCTATTCCTTGAGTGGTTGGCAAGTGGTTGCTGTAGGTTTTGGCCACTAGCAGATTACTCCAGTCCTCAGTTTGCATGGAAGATGCTGACTTGTCTGCAAACACTTGCCAACTACTAGTCGAACAGAAGTGAAAGTTGAAAAAGTGTGACAAACTAGAAACGGAGAATGTTCGCCATATACCTCTTTGTGACCAATTTCAATTTTAGCTGTCAGCAACCTCCAGCAACAACTTGCCAACCAGTCAGGTATACACATTTTTCCTTAGCGACCTGTGGTTGCCAGGAGGTGGCCAACTGGTCTCTAGGCCTGAGTGACTGTGTGAAGTTTAATCCCCACAGGCACAGCTGGGATTTACCTGCTTCTAATTTTTACACTAAGCAAAGCTAAGGCCTACCATCTGAAAAGCAAAAAACAAAAAACGTACAATGTGTTTGATTTTATGAGAACATCAGTCCAAGAGAAAGGCTTAAGACAGCTCTGACTTAGTCACAACATTAGCGAAACTGCCATGATTTTATTGCAACACTGAATGCTTGTCTATGACACTGAGGTCACTTAAGTAGTAGTTTGCTGTAAGGTCGGCATAAAAGACTTCTCGCTTCAACTCTGAGCTTCTTGTCTCACTCTTGGACAGAAAGCAAAAAAGCATTTTTTCCCCAATGTTAAACTATACCTTCTCAGTTCTGTATATTTCTCAGTACACAGTTCTCATTTAGCATTCCTGCTTTAAAGATGATTCTTGCCTGGTTTACTGTTTTTATACCAGTAATTAAAACATCTTCATTCAGCTTTTTGTACTTTATGTGTAAACACAGATATGCTAATTTCACCCTATTTACATCAGCAATCAGCTCGTCATTTCATTTATTACTGTTACCTTTAACTGCCTCTTCTTGGTTCTTTACTTAACTCGAGTTCCTTCTCTGATTCTTGAATGCTAATGTGTCCTGACCAGCCAACTGCTCCCTGTTTTATTTAAAGCTCTTTTGTCAAAGTCCAAATTAAAATCTACCGCATCAATTACATTTTCCAGCATGGAAAAGTGTCTGCCGAGGATGCCTCGGGAGGGTCTGAAAAGCTTTTGATTTTGAAATTATATAGTTAGCTTTGGACCTCATCATCCCTTATCTCATTATTGTGATGTCCCTCGGTTTCAAGCTTTATATTCTGCAAGCCTTCTGATCAGATCCCTCTATAGGTATTTTACCTAATGTTCTAATAGACTTGATGGATTTTTAAACAGGGAAAAAAGTTTTTAAAAGTCTGACTATCCTGTCAAGTACTTGGAACACATTCAGATTTAGAGTACACTCAGAGCAATCGGAAGCCGGAGGTTTTGGGGTATATAATCTACCTTTCTTTAATTGTAAATTAGTAAAAGTAAAAGTTGACATTTAATGAACTTACCAAAGAGATAATAAAAAGGCTGAGATATCTTTAAAAAATAATAAAAATTCCAAAAGTGTCTGATTATGTGCATTACAAATCACAGACATTCTAAAACAAAAAGCACAAAAACTTCAAATGTAGAGTTTTTTTAAACTAAACGGCTAAATGCAGACTCCAAGGCAGACAGGGTAACAGAAAGCAAGCCTTTTACTATGGCTGCTCAAAAGCCCAGCATAAACACAAATGTCTGCGGGAAAAAGGGAAAGTGAAACTTAAGCAGGCAGGGAGCAGGCAGGGGAGTACAAGACACACTAAGACAAAAGATAGGGGGAGACTGGACTATTTATACACATGAGGTAAAAAGGGAAATGCAAACAGCTGGGGGAATGAAACACAGGTGAAGACAATCAATGACAATGACACAGGAGACACACTGAAACACAAGAGACAATTGCATACCAGAAAAGAAGAAGAACTGGTGAGTGCCAATAAATTAAAAAAAAAAAAACAGGAAATGCAGACACATGAATAAATTTAACATGGGGCAAAGACACAAAGGGAAACACTGAGGGCAAATCAAATAACAAATACAAACTAGAACTAAAGTATGACCAAAACTGAAGGCTCAAAATACTCAGGAATAAAAGAAAATCAAAGAAAATCAACAAAACTAAGAGCCAAACAGAGAAAACAAGACAACAAATAAACAAACTCAAAATCCTGGAACCATCCAGGGATCTTGACAACTCCATATGATCTCATGACTCCCATGTAGTAATGCTGGCATCATCTCACCAGGAACAGCAGTTATTTTATGAGAAAATAAAGATAGTAATTAGATCACTGAGACCGGGTCTGGCCCTCAGAACATGGCTGCATGCTTGACACCCATGATTTAAACCATAAAGGTGTGGAATAAAGTAAAGTTGTGACCTGATGAAACATCATCAGAAGTAGTGCATTTCCTCCAGAGGTGGACAAGGTTATTAGCAAATACATCATTCATGAGAGTTCATTCAGCTGTTGTTTGGTTATCACACAGAAATTCAAACTTTTTTTACATTTGTGATTTTGAGTAAAAGCTTCAAGTTCTCCTGTTTCCTGGTACTGTTTTTAATACCTTTGTAAAGCACTTTGTAACAGATTCTTGTCTTAAAGAGTGTTGAAAAACTTTTCTTACTTACAAGAAAACACTGGCTCACTGAAGTTCTTACAGAATCTTTTGATTCGGGTGTTGAAATATCGACATGGCTACTAGCTTAGGCTACATACATGCAATGCAATACTTACAAGAGCGGTGAAGCAGCAGCAAAAGAAAAAAAAAGAAATGTTTGTTGGCTGTAGCACATCTCAAAGGTGGGCACTCAAAGAAGGTTATGTCCACCGTGGCAACCTGTATTGATAATTCAGACATCATCATGTTTGCTCTGTGGTGGATGTTGTGGTTTCTGCAAACCTTCACCTGCCAGTCGTCAACTGAGCAGACTCAGCTGTTGCCTTTCTCCTAGTTTGATGGAGGCATTGTTTGCTGGATGGTAAGATGACAGTATTTTACACCTCCACACTAAAGCCTTCTCTTCCTGGTTGCAGCTCTACAGATAGTACCCTTCTCCTGCAGCCTTCAGTCAATAATACAATCTAAAAAATATGTAAAGAAGTTGCTTATCTTTCTATCCAGTATAGCTTCTCTTCACAGTTTTACCTGGGCACCTTGTGATTTTTCTTTGAGAAGATTTGAAACACAGCACATACGTGAGTCTCATGAATATACATCAATAATGCCATCAGAGCATGAAATAGTCTCTTCAACATGTATTGGGTTTCAGCTGAGATATACTGTATTTCCTCAAAGAAATCCTCCAAAATTAGCTTTCAGCTCTAATGATGACCATGGTTTACAAAATGCACTTAATCTTTTATTCAGTATGACCTAAAACAAGGGACTGAGCCCATAAACTCTTCAGTTTCTTCCTGTCCTCACCCCCAACCAGTCAGATAGATCAGGTAGATGGCTGCCCCTCCCTGAGCCTGGTTCTGCCAGAGGTTTCTTTCTGTTAAAAGGGAGTTTTTCTTTCCCACTGTCGCCAAGTGCTTGCTCATAGGGGGTCGTCTGATTGTTGGTGTTTTCTTTGTATTATTGTAGGGTCTTTACCTTACAATATAAAGCGCCTTGAGGCGACTGTTGTTGTGATTTCGTGCTATATAAATAAAATTGAATTGAACTGAACTGAATTCAGGAAAGTGTTTCCAGAAGTAACAGAGCAAAGGAGCCGATGGCTGTTTTCTCATAGACTTCAGTAAAAACCAAAGTCTTTTTGCAGCCAGAGGATTTGTCCCCTGGTGGCCATTAAAAAGAATACAGGTTTAAGGCACTTCCATATTGGCTTCACTTTTCAGTCTCAAAGGACATGTCTATTCATGGTGAAAAACACAAGAAATTAACCAAAAAAAAACCTACGAACATGGCAGACCCTTAGAATTTCAGCAGTTATTCTTTGTAAATAAGCACATAAAAAAATTATCACAGAAAATATATCAATGTTGTAGTGGCCCTGCACCAATTTTACAGAAATCTCTCAGCCTATGACAATAGGGATAGGCTCCAGCCCGGATAAGCAGAAGAAACTGGATGGATGGATGGATATGATATATTCTTTTCCTCCTATTAGGGTCAGAAGCATTTGGTAGCAGTCACTTTTTTCCACAGATCATCCCCTTCACTTATTAAAAAAATCACATCAGTTAACAATAGTATTATGTGAGAAGGACTTTAGTGACCATATGCTGTTTGAAAAACTAATAGGATATGCTTGGTGTCCCTAAGTTACTGTCATGGGATCTGACCAGAGTTTGCTGACTCATGGATTACATCGAGGCAATCCCCTTTTATGGAACCACAGTGTTTTCGTTTCTTCCTGTTTCATCTTTCTCCTCACAGGGAGGGTTCCTAAGATCATTATTCGTACATTTACAGCAGCTCTGTTTTCACACATCAGTTCTGCTGTGTTGTTTGAGAGCACACAGGCACTCCGCACTGTGTTGCTCGGGCAGATAATGCAACACAAATACAATCAGCTGCTGCTGCCAGTGAGCAAAAATTAGCATTTGTGCATGCTAATTACTTATTATGATAAGGACTGCAGAATTAACCAAGAGTGATGTGGAAGATGGGATGTAACAATGATGACATCCTGATGGTGATAACGACAGCGATCCATTTATTCCTGATGGTACTAGTGATGAAGAAAGCCAGGCTACTAGAAACGACTGGATTATTATAATGCCGATATGCAGCTCCATCCAGCATATTAGCTCATCCTCCACTCTGATAAGCATGTACGAGTGCAGTGGTGGGATTATGCAAATGGCCAATTGAAGAAGCTGCCAGTTTCCCTGGCAGTCGACTTCAAAGCGGCCAGGACCGGAGATGGAATTAGTGCTCTGCCTAATCCCACTGGAGGAGGGCGGGAGGGGGAGCTGCACTTTATTAATGCACCAGCAAGCTTAATCAGAGAGGGAGAGGAGGGAGCGTGGAGGGGAGTAAAATAAAGAAAAATGCTATAAAATAGTGACAGAATAAGAAAAGATGGAGGGTATAGGAGGTGAAGGAAGACGATGAGAACAAGAGATGCAGAGTGGAGGAGAGAGTGCATGATGTGTTTGTGAACAGGGAGAAGGAGAAGTGCAACATAACGAGGAGATGATCAAACAGAATTTTTATGGCAGACCTGGAACACTGTGATTTCTACAGTTTCCAAAACACAGATCCTTTTCCTGCCAAACTACCACACCTTATATTCACTCTAACAGCAGGGTGAAAACCGACCCTTAAGGGCAGATCAATACAAACACTGCCGATACTTGCATGTACACTTTTATGTTGGGAAGTTGTTCTCGGTGTATCAGCACCGACTCCCAAACACACACACAGAAACAATGTGCTGGGTCTGCCAACCAGTTTCCTGTTGAATTATGCAGCATGACTTTTATTTTTGGTGGGATAATTAGGGATTATTGTTCAGCAGCTCCATGTGTCCAAGACAATGTAGGGTGCCATTAGTCCATTCTGTACTGAGATTTCTGAAATGCTTACTGCTGTGACCTTTACAGACCAAATGATAAACTATAGTTAAAAGCTGCTGTTCATGACACTGCAGTTGCACAGGAGAATTTCTTTTTTCCATTTCATATTGCGCCACGCGTTATCTTTTGCACTGCTAAAGGCATAGCAGAAAGGATCACCAAGTCAGAGATATCTCAAGAACTACAGGCTAGATCATAATGAATTTTAGAATGGATATTCGTGGCCCTGAGAGGATGAATCCTAATGATTTTGGCTGCAGTCAAAGTGTCACTTTTGCTCAAAAAGGTTCCTAACTGAGAGATGTTTTCACGTGGCAGCCATAATAAGAGCTAGGACACCGTGACTCATGTCTATCCAGCTTGGAGTCTGCTCAAAGGACCTGTTTTACTTGTGTGCAATCACTAATCATCTACAGTGCTGTGAAAAAGTATTTGCCCCCTTCCTGATTTCTTAGTTTTTTTGTTTCATGTTCATGTTTCATCAGATTTTAATATTAGACACAGGGCAAGGTAGGTTTGGATAGCTTTTTCCCCGTAATAAATGAAGTCATCATTTAAAAACTGCATTTTGTATTTACTCTGGTTATCTTTGTCTAATATTAAAATTTGTTTGATGATCTGAAACATGTAAGTGTGACAAATATGCAAAACAATAAGAAATTAGGAAGGGGGTAAATGCTTTTTCACAGCACTGTATATCCTTTATCCTTTTCTTTGTCTGTATCCTAGTGATTCACAGAGTCAAATAGCCTGCCTAACAGGGAGACAATTGGGGAAACACAAGTATTACTGCCTTCCACACCACTTCACCTTACTTTAATGACAAATTGTGCAGATGTGGTAGTGATGGACCCTTTCAAATTCAGTGTCCACTGTGGTGTCCTTGTAGTACTGTGACCTCGCCGATGAGTCAAAAAAAAAAATAACAGGCACATGGAGCTTGCAAGCACCCTCTGATGATACAATTTAGATCATTTAGACCCAAGCAGACCCTAGCACACTTATACCCAAGGAAAATAACACTGCTGTGAGTGCAAGGAAAAGGTGCTTCAATCCTTTCTTGATTTTCTCAGGATAAACCAGACTCTCCTTTACAAAAGGACCTGACCATTAATATTAGACACCGAAAGTAAAAAAAAATCCTGTTAAAAGTGAGAAGCAGGCAGGACAGGTTGCAGTGGCTTAAATTATAGGACTGTCAGCCAGGATATGGTTGTGTCCCATGGGTAGCTCTGGTTTTGTATTTTGGTTCAGACACAAAAACTTAGATTGTTGTTTGAGTTAACCCTGGATGTTGATAAAACAGACACTTAAGGGTGCACAGTGCATTAAAATGTAATGATTTTAAGAGCATGCGGTTAACTATTCTTCGTGGCAGCAGCATTCAAAGCAACACACAATCCACAGCCTGCATCAGCCACAGCTACATTCAAAGCACAGTGAAGTGAATGTTTCAATGTGTTTGCTGAGTTCAGTGGTGGCTCTAAAGCTCTTTTGTGCATATCAGTAATAACACAGAAGTCTGTCTTTCAAGGAAATAAGGCTTTTTTTATTTTAATATTTTTAATCAAATATTAACATTTAGAAATGAAATGTGCTGTGGTGGCGCTAAAACAATGATTTTCATACAGGCGTACGAAGTGTGATTCATGTCAATAACTATGATTGAACAGGAGGGAGACACTGAGCAGCCATGCTCAATGCGATAGCCAATTACCTGGTTGCCTATTTTCATACCACCACTGGTAATAAAATTAATTGTGGAATGAGTATTTTTATTACTGAATAATTTGTCTGATGATTCAGTTTAAGGTTTGATCATGGTCTTGAGGTCCACATACCCGGGGTCTCTTCCTGTTATCTGGATTCATTTACCCTAACCTCCAATCAGGATAAGCAGTCACATGAAGCTGGTTAACTCACTAAGTTAACCCAGTGTTTCCCCTACACATGTACATGAAAGCAGCATCTGACCAATCACAATTATGGATAAGTGTTCTGGCAGCAGTGGGGCTGATTTTCCAAAGGAAGATAAAAACTATACTATGGGAAAAGTGAGTGTGAGAGGAAATCCACTGTACAGTAGTTTATTATCAAAAGTTCTGTATGAATGTGTGAACCCTTTATGTGCTTTAGTCAGTGAGACTGGAAAAGACCTACTGTATTAATAAAGTCTAACCTATTTGAAGCCAGGACGGAAACCGGCAAAAATGCGAGCTGTGTAAATTAACAGACTTATCAATATTACAACTCTGTCATTAAGACATGGGAGAATCTGATGGATTACAATCGAGTGTTTCATTAAATTAATGTTTAAAAGACAGTTTTAGTTTTTATTCTTTCAGCTGCAGCCTTGGTGGTGTTCAACGTTCTGAAAGTAAAGAGTAAATAGAAAAACAGAATTCTAGGTGCAAAGGCTTAGTCTATGTTTGATGTAAGGTCCACAAGTATGCTACAAATATGTGCTTTAATCTGTTTTAGGATCATATATTAATTATATAATTATAGAACTACGTTGTTGTAAAATCTTTTGCAGCCAACAGAAATAAAAAATAAAGGAATAAAGTTGTGAGGGCAGCGCGGTGGTGTAGTGGTTAGCACTGTTACTTCACATTAAGAAGGTCATGGGCTCGAATCCAGTCTGGGGGAGTTTGCATGTTTTCCCCATGTCTGCGTCAGCTCTCTCAGGGTACATTCTCCCACAGTCCAAAGACATACATGGGCTTAGGTTAACTGGTGAAAAATAGTCCATAGGTGTGAATGGCCCTGTGACAGCTGGGAGAGGCTCCAGGCTGGATGGTTGGATGGAATAAAGTTGTGTCTAAGAATTTATACACTTTAGACTCTCCTATTATTCAGCAAACTGATTGGTCAGCAGGTGCTGATCTCTAATCTAGAGCATAACGTTTTTTTCTGGAGCAGGTTAGGTTCACAGCACAAGTTACCGTGACAATGTACAAGTGAACCACCTTTGCAGTACAGGCCTCTGGTGATATTGTGTTTTAGTTTCTGATGTTATCAAGTTCCTGCTGTAATTTCATTTTAATCCTTTGTTGTGTTTCTAGAGCCCTCTCTGTTTCCCTCTACAGCCTCTTTCTGTCTCGTCTTTGTTTCCGTCCCTGTTCCCCTGTTTCCAGACATGATGATGCTGAGTGTTGGTCTTTTTGTCTCACTGTTAGTTATTTGTCTCTTGGTCCATTTTTGTGAAGGCTGGTTTCTCATGTGTGTTGTTCTACTTTTGTGTCATGTCTTTGTTTCCTTCTTGTGATATTGTAGGCCCCGCCCCTCTTTGTTTCACCTGTTGGTTATTGACTTCACTCACTCTCTGTTTGTTTTATTTGGATCCTCTCCACAGCACATCATGACATGACATGTCTAAAAAATGCCAGAAAATGCTGTCAGTCAAACATAACACTGCCAAATTCTTTTTTTGTCTGTCCACAATCCCAAACTTTAAAATATTCAGTTTATAATAATATAAATCAGACTGCATACCTTTTTTATTATTACTATTTTTAATTTCATGTGTATTTGTGATATCCATACAGCCTTGCAATGTTATAAAATTCTAAAATTTTTGCACTCCAAAAGTTAATCACTTTTTGTGCCAAGACCCACCCCTGGTCAAAGTTTCATACAAATCTGGCCCAACCAAAGTAAATGCATAATTTCCAAAACAGCTGGCAGATGATGTATTTAATATTTCTCCTTGATACTACAAATGACTTAAAAAACATAATGTGATTATATTTGGTTTCAATGTGTGGGATTCAGGTTAAAGGTTAATTTAAAAAAAATACTTTAAAATTTAGGGTTAATTCAACAAATGTTATTTGATGCTTTCCGTTTCTGTCCAGCTGTAAGTTTGACTCATTTTGCAGGAAACCTTTCAGAACCATCTTTATATGAGAAGCAGCTCACATGGATCTTATAAAATTACACCCCTGACTCACAGATCAGCACATTTTAAAACATATGTTGAATGAACCCACTGTGCTGGTGAGTCACACACACACACACACACACACATGAATTTGCTGCTCTGTACTGCTGTGTAACGTTATATCTGAGGGCCCCACAGTGCCTGGAAGTACTGATATAATTAGAGCTGCAAATATGAAATCTGTGGTGGCATTTCCCTGCTTTTTGGAATAAAATGATTGTCCTGGATGTGTGGAGAAAAAAGTCTTAGAAAACAACATGCATGTCTCTGCATTATGAAGACTATTTAAAACAGCAGATTAGCCATTTAACAAGTGTGCGTGAGTGGGTATGTGTCCATTAAAATCAATAGAAAACAGAAAAACAGACAGCGTGTAAAACCATCAGACTGTATTCTTATACATCTGGCTTTACTCATTATTTTATATGGATGTGCTGGAGGATGAGCAGGCTGCTGCAGGCTGAAAGTGAAGGGATGAATTGTTGCCCACTAGCACCTTCACATGGATGTTTGAAGCTACTGTGGAAATAACTGCTGGCTGACATCAGTCTGCTTGATATCAGTCTGATGTTAAGCTGCTAACCCCAATCACTGCCTTGGTAGCCTGTGGTCACAGAGAAGGAGGAACAAAGAAAGTAGAATTAAAGTTCAATATTCAAATCATTTAGGTCATATAAGAGTAAGGACAAAATAAAAATGAAAACAGTCCAAAAGGTAAGGAACACAAACTTCACTATAAAAGTCTTCTTATTTTTTTTTTATTTGTGCCTCCTCGTCTCCTCCGTCTTCCTGCTTGTGATCTTGAAATCAGTCACAGTACTGTATCATGTTGAAGGATGACTCAATGCCTTAAATCCATCTGAAGGACAGATGAGAGAGAGGAGGATTGCTGGAGGATGCACAGCTGTATTCTTTGCAGAAGTGTTTTTACCTTCAACATAAAAGAGGCGTGGCACACAGCTGGAATACACAAACCGCAGCGGGAGGAGGACTCTTTAAATCACTCGGCCGTTTTATTCATGTGTCGTTTCAGTTACTTAAGGTGAGCAAACTTTCTGCCCTTCACTGTTTCCGTGTGACTAAAAAGGTATCTTGTCACATTTCACCATGTTGTGATTTTAATTCAAAAGTGGCTCCAAATATTTAAAAAAAAAAAAAAAATGTCACAAGCACAAGCTGTAACAATCCAGCTGTATTTGGGCTATCACAAAACAGATGATAATGCATGATGTGTCTGACATCATTTTTAAAATAAGGCTTGATTCCTCTCTCCTGATTTCTCTTCCTCGCCTCCTCTGCTTGCATCTCTGGTGGGAGGGACTAAGACATGAGGAGAGGTGTCAAGAAAAAATTAGAACAAGAACAAATTGACAAATGGAAACAGGGGAGCTTTTATACTGGAAAGTACAACTGCAACTGTCCGTTGCACTAAACATTTCATCCATCCAGAGTTCATGTCACACTGAAACAGCACAGAAACAGATCAATGGAGCATTTATTTTAACTGTTTTAATCCAGAGCATTGCTAAAAGTGATATTTTTAAACCATGGATTGTTCTCATCATCACGTTTCACATGTGGGAGATGTGGGATTGATTTGAAATAATAATACCTTAATTAATAAATACTATTTATTGGTTTCTTTTAAGATTTAGCAGGGAGAGTAACTGATCCATTGTTTCAACTCAAGAACAACATTTCCAGGTTGAATCATATTTTATTGACATCAATTTCAGTGAAATCTCCTTTTTTGCAACTTTGCAAGAAAAAGTCAATTTCATTACGAAGATCAATCATAATGCTGAGAAAATCTTAGGCTTTTGTTACGTGTAGCCAAGAAAACCTTTAATTGAACTCTTGTGTTGTAGGCATCACAGCACAGAATAAACCTTTGTAACACTACTAAATAAAGCTGGTGTTAAGAAATCGATCTAAACCAGCATAAAAAATTACAGTTACCAACATTAACCACCATCTTCTGAGCAGATAAATATACAGCACTAACAGTTTGTGTGCATTTGTCCTGTTCTTTAAAACAGTCGTGTGAAAAAGGTTTTTACAGGACTGTTTGCAGTCCTGTGGAAAAACTAAGTCCACCCTTACTGCTTCCATAGGAATTAAGAGGGTAAGTAGCAGCTACATGCAAGTAGTATGTTTTGGCACTTTGCAGGTCTGGAGCATTCAGGTGTGTTAACACAATACAAAGGAGGTAAGACATCAGCAGCGATCTTAGATCCTAATTAGAGGAAAGGGAAACAATGTCCTTTGGACAGATGAGACTGAAGTATAGATGTTTGACAGTAATGCACAGCTCCATGTTTGGAGAAACCAAACACAGCATATCAGCACAAATGCCTCATACTAGCTGTTAGCACAGTGGTGGCGGGGTGATGATTTGGGCTTGTTTTGCAGCCATATTACCTGAGCACCTTGCAGTCATTGAGTCAGCCATGAACTCCTCTGTATACCAAAGTATTCTAGAGTTAAATATGAGGCCATCTGTCTAACAGCTGAAACTTGGCACAACAGGATGCAATGAATCAACAGACTTGTGTGATCTGCATAAAAACTGCATACTGCATACGGAGGTTCTGAATATTGTTTCCCCCAAGACACTCACTGTGGCTCAAGAGGAAAAAGCTGATATGAAAAAGAAAACTACCAGACTACAAGAAAGAGAAGAAAACAGGTGGAGGACAAGGAGCATGTGATCTGTCAGCCCCAGATGAGAAACTCACTGCAATAAAAAAAATTATAATAATATTAATAATCCAAGTTCTCCAGCATCTGTGGGATAGTGCCAAGAAACTAGACAGTAAGGGATAACATCCAGCATTTTTAATTAAAAATAAGCTCATTTAAAATAAGATAGATAAGGAATAATGAACTATGTTTAAATTAAAAGGTTAAAGCCTACACCTTTCCATTTAGCATTTTGTTTCCTTTACATACACAGTAAAAAAAAAGAATCCGTAAAAATAAGGTATAATATACTGTTTTAAAATTAAGGAATTTTCCATATTAATTTTTAAGGATTTCTTTCCGTATTTTTAACCACACATTGATTATTACCATTTACCATTTACCAAAATCTCCGTTAAAAAACGGATAATGTACTGGCAGAAAATTACCAGGATATTTTCCATTTTTTTTTTCATTTTTTATATTTTTTATTTAATTGTAATTCTGAGCATTTTGTTGCTTATAGTATTTTACAAAATTATAAATTATAACCAAAAGATAATAAATAATACTAAATAATAATTATTATACTAGAGCTGCAGCTCACTCTTCAGTGAAAAATCTCAGGGATGTGGACAAACTATGGTCTGTAAACTGAAATATTATTACTTACACCTCATTAAACTTAAAGATTGAGAATCCATCACAATCATTTTGCTTTTTCAGAAACATATTTTGAAAGAAAACTTTTAAGTTGATTGCGACAAGTGCTGAAGTGAAATATTCTGCATATATTGCATTCATGCAATATTCATTTGTTATTATATAACCTATATTATGTCATATATTATTCATTGATGACTATATATTTGGAGTTTCTCACGTCATATGGGTGGAGCTTGTCTCAGCCCTGCTCCACCTCTCTGGGCCTCTTGAAGCTCTATTCCTCTGCAGCTACATCATTCATTAAATCAGGACTGGAAATTATCAAGCACTGGCTGTTAATGCAAGTTCTCCATCAGGTAGTTGTTAATGAGCAAAGGTTAGGTCATGGACCCGGGGCTTTGACACAGAGTTTTGTGAGTTTTCTTAGTTAGTTGTTGGTTTACAAATTGTTAAGTTGTTATCTTATGTTTCTGTAGTGATTAGTTTACTTATGTTTTTCTGGTATTAGTTTAGTACTTGTCATCGTTTTCCCTTTGTTAAGTTCATGTTCTTGCATTTTTAGATTTCAGTGCTGATGCTTTTCATTTCCTGTTTTATTTTGATAGTCATTGTCTCTCCTGTCTTGTGTTTAGTTTCACTTCCCCCTCTGTCTCATTGTCTTGATTGTTATTACCTGTTGTTGTCCAGCTGTTTCCACTCCTCTCGTTAGCCCTCAGTGTGTTCCTGCATGTATATATAGCCCTGTCTTTCAGTTGAACCTCGTGGCCTGCTTGTTTGGTTCCTGCGTGTTTGGCTCTTGTGTGTTCCTAAGTGGTTTCCTTGTACTCCTGGTGCTTTTAGTAATCCTCATTTCTTATCCAGTTTTTGTTACCTCTGGAGTTTATCAGCCTAATAAACAGCTTGCTTTTTGTTTTGGAACTCTGCCTCAGCGTCCTGCATTTGGGTCTTCCACGTCAACACACTCCATCGGGTGGCAGTAACATGAAGTGAATGAAATACTGGCAACAGTTACCTCGTACTTTTCCACTTCTTGTACTTTTCACTTTTCATCTTAACTTTTTAACCATCTTTAAACTGGTCATCCAATTCAGAGTTGCAGAGGGGCTGGAACCTATCCCAGCTGTCACAGGACAAGAAGTTGGGTGCGTCCTGTACAGGTTGCCAGTCTCTTGTAGAACTAATTAATACTACCAGTGGGGGG